>OU342743.1:56859363-56963553 GCA_910589775.1 Avena eriantha | reverse complement strand
ACATACTCTACGAAGATCCAAATCACCTTGAAATCGATAGGGCGTCTGACTACGGACAAGATGCAAATGGCGCTAAGAGCCCTTGAGAATAACCAATGGCGTCCATAACCCTGCCCAGGCCAAGCCGGAAGGGTAACCCTGCTAACGGCGTCGATCTCAAACCTGCTAAAACAAAAGGGGTGCCGACAAAGGGCAAAGGAAAAAGAGGAGCGTCAGTACTGAGGCCAGTACACGGCGAGGCTAGAATTCGGCGGCTCTCGCCTACATAGGTATGGTGGGCTGAAGCGGCAGCGCAGCGGCACTAAACAACCTATAGAGACTCGATACAACTGATGGGTATTAGAGAGGGATAAGAAAGACCTAGTCGGATCCAACCTGAAGCTAACACCAAACAAACCCATCATGGTATTTCCCCCCTCGAGACCAAACGAGGAAGTCAGACCAAGGAACTCACACAGTTGGCAATTTTACTCATTCCATTATAGTTGCAGCAATTACTAATCAGATATAGATAGCATGAGTCATCCTGAAGCATAAGTAGTGGGCAGTTTTTTTTAATTACCATTCCGTGGTAGTTACAGTGCTTACTAGTCAGCTATAATTGTCCTGAGGAATCCCAAAACCCAGCAGTTGTTGGCACTTTTATCACATTCCATTGGAGTTGCAATACTTACTAGGCAGGTATAGTATGACACAGGTCACCACAAATCCGCCAGTTGTTGGCATTTTTAGTATCCATTCTGTTATAGTTGCATCTGATTAGTAGTCACATATTAAGTCAAATTTATAACACTACTTTAGTTATGCTTGTCTATGATCGAGATACTGTGCTCCAAGTCTTCCATAACTGCGGACACGGCTTTCAGAAAGTTTTACCCTGCAGGGGTGCACAAATAGCAACACACACTCGATCAACCTCGGAAAAACCAACTCAAAACCCAACGAGGCATTCACGACAAAGCGATCACAGGATTCAGAAATATTTCAGGGGGCCACCCCACTAAGCTACCCGCAACGAAGTTGTCCGGCTCCGGAACGGACCTAGGGTTTGTGACAATGGTTGTAAACGAGTGGGAACCCGAAAGTGTGACTGGGCTTGTCGATATCGCGAAAACATTCCACGATCCAAAACAGTACAGGTGCTCCACGCACAATCTTAAATAAAGCAGTAAAGCATGGCATAGGTACAGGATAGTAATAAAGCCCCAAACTACTTTGTGGCCCCAAGAAATAGAAATGAATCAAGCTCTGGCTCAGGGGGGGGTCCATAAGGCCTCCCGGATGTGGATAGTGCGAAAAGTCAAGGAACAAGTATCAAGTACACGGGGTCCTACGGGGCACAAGTGAGGGTGGAAGAACCAAATAACATCTATTTCCCACCGATGCCTCTGCATTAGCTATATCTAGCATTTTATTAGTTGTATTTAAAGTCATGATCATCTCCACCATAAACATCTCCACCAATAAACATCTCCACCATTCCAACAACTGTGGTACTCGACAACACGAGATCACACCTGAGCAAGCAACTATGACTCGCAAGGCCAGCTATCTACCAAACAACAGGTATTAGGAGGTGTCCATGGCAATATAGAGGCTGCACGGGATATAACTGGTGCACGGAAACTAAAGCATCGCGACACAGATAGCAATAGATCAACAGGAGGAAATAAAGACTATAAATGCAAAATAGGTAGAAGGGGGATAGATGCTCGCCTGGGAACACTGTCGGAGATTCATATCCGAAGAACTTGTCAATACTCGCATCAACTCATCGGCCTAATCCGCGAAGAAGCAAACACTAGAAGAAACACCGGATGCACTATTTAATACTATGGGAAAAGATCTGGCATGATTATGATATATTGCATGGCATGGCAAGATGCGGTGCAATTAGGCAATATTAAGCAGAACCGTGGTCCCGACAAATGATTATATGGTTCAAGTTGTTTAGAACCCCCCGCAATTTAAATGTTGTATTAACAGGGCGAAACATGACATCGGTTCGCTACACCAATTTAAATGGAGCTGATATAAGACTAGAAAAGCCCTCATATAGACTCCATATTTAATTATGATGTGAATCGGCATAATGCCCCCAAACCCACATGATGCGATGCGAATATGAACCATTTAATATGCAACCAGTGATAATGTTATTATTATAAAAATAATGGGGGTCTCGGATAGGGAATCACATTAGGGTTCGGCGAACTTGGGCTCCGGGGGGTTCGGGGGTTCGGCAGGGTTCGGCGGGGAATGGTTTGACGGGATCATTCTCGGACAACGGAAGTAGATCTTGTCGCATATGTGGTCTTCGGGTCCAGGTAGAAGAGCTCGTCGTCCGGGGTCTCGGGAAGAAGATCTTGAGGGGCTTCCTTCGGTTCCCTGCCGGCGATCTTGTTGTCCGTGAAGGCGAACTCGGTGTCCCGCGGGGGAAGTGCTTGTCGTCCCGGTGGCGATCTTCGCGGTCATCGGGTTCGGGTCTTGGTGTCCGAGGGGAAGAACTTGGCATCCTTGTCGAAGTGCTTGGTTGTCGGTGTCGGTCTTGATTCGGTGTCATGGTCTTGCATGGTTCCTCGGGTCTCGACTCGTGTCCATCTAGGCTACCAGATCCATGTCGACAATCATGGAACAGTGTCGGGGCCCTCGGAACTGGAACAGCTTCGCGAAGATCTTGATGGTAGTAGGCGACGAGGGTCTTGGCGGAACCGAGCATCTACCCACAGGGACACGGGGACGTCACCGGCAATGAAGATCTTGGGGGTCTTGGTCTCTGGGACAATGACATGGTGACATCAAGGTTTGTAGGTACAACCACATACACATCTGGGGCCACACAGACAGATGGCGCTACAGGGGCTTGCAGGCGGCGACGTTGTACGGGGTGGACGCCTACTGTAGGAGACGCTGCTCGGCCGGGAGAAGATGCGGGGCGCGGTGGGTCTTGGTGGCGAAGACGACCATCGCAGGCGGCAGAGGCCGACGTCCTGGGGCGCCAAGGCGAGGGAGCGGCGACGGTGAGGCGGAGGGCCGGAGCTGTGCTGCCGGAGGGCCAAGCGGCAGCGCTCACACGGCGAGGAGCGGAGCAGGGCGCGGGGACGTGGGAGGCGACGCCTCGCAGAGAGGAAGCCGGCGGCGATGCTGGCGGGTTCGAGGCGGCGGGGGGGATGGTGATGAACGACCGGTGGCGGAGAGGACGGTGGCAGCGGGAGGCTGCGCTGCGGCGGAGCTCGCTGCAGACAGCGGCGACCGGGTCGAGGGAGGCCGCGGCGGCGTCGGGCCGGAGGCGCGAGGGAGGCGGCCGGGCTGAGAGAAGTATGCCGACGAGGTCGCCCGGCGGCGGCACGACGACGAGCGGATCAGAGAGGGCCGGGGCTCGGTTGGCCGGGCCGGTGGATGCGGGGGGAGATGCGGACGACGGGGGCGAGGTGGAACCGGAGGGAGACGCGGCGGCGGTGAAGAGCTCGCGGAGGAAGGCGGGGGGACGACCGGGGCGGGACGGCACTGCGCTATGACGCGAGGTGGGCGGCGCGGATCGAGGCGAGGAGGCGGGGCCAAGGACCAGGCCTCGTGCGGGATCGTGCGAGGATGGAGAGGGAGCGGGGTCGCGGGCAGGTGGGGACGGTCGGGCGGGCGATGGAACCGAGGGAGGCAGGTGGGCCAGGGCGCGGGAGTGCGTGTCCACTAGGTGGACCATGTCGGTGTGGCGCGTGCGCGAGTCGCTGGGCGGGAGATGGCGGCTGGGGATCTGGGCAGGAGGCAACCAGGTGGGTGGGGTTGGGCGCGGGGTGGAGAGAGGGTGGTCAGGTGGGATTAGTGGGATGAGGTGGCAGGTGAGGAGTGGATGGGGTGGAGGAAGCGGTGAGGTGGTAGGCTGTGGTTGGCCGGGGTGATGTGGAAGGGGCTGGGTAGGATAGGGTGGGGCAGGTTAGGGATTAGACTAGGTTTTAGACTAGGGTCTGGAGGTGGCCGGCCGGGCTTTCGGGCCTGGCGGGCTGCTTCCTAAAAATAAAAGAAATATTTTATTATTTAAAACGAGGCTTTTGAAAACCGTTGGTAGACGAAACAAAATAATCCGGAGACCCGGGTTTTAATTTGAATTATAGACGGGGCGTTTAGAAAACAAAAACAGACTTTTCGAAAATAGTTTTATGCAAACAAATGCAAGATGACATGACGATGCTCAAATGCAAGGTGGCATGATGACATGAGCATGCGATCATGATGATGCAATGCACAAAAACACCGCGATTTTCTAGTAGTGGTTTTAGCGGGATGCCACAATGTGTGTTCTTCTCACAAACCACTCATGGATCCACCAGTGTCATTGGATGCGTGTTCTTTTCACAAACCACAGCCAGAGTCATTGCATGTCTGTTCTTTCCACAAACCACACATGGATCCACCAGTGTCATTGCATGTGTGTTCTTTTCATGAACCACAACCATTGTCATTGCATGTGTGTTCTTCTCAGAAACCACACATGGATCCACTAGTGTCATTGCATGTCTGTTCTTTTCATGAACCACATCTAGAGTCATTGCATGTCTGTTCTTCTCACAAACCACATAAGGATACACCAGTGTCATTGGATGTGTGTTCTTTTCATGAACCACACCTAGTGTCATCGAATGTGTGTTCTTCTCACAAACCACACATGGATCCACCAGTGTCATTGCATGTATGTTCTTTTCACAAACCACAGCTAGAGTCATTGCATGTCCGTTCTTTCCACAAACCACATATGCATCCACCAGTGTCACTGGATGTGTGTTCATTTCACAAACCATAACAAGAGTCATTGCATGTTTGTTCTTTTCACAAACCATAGCTAGAGTCATTGCATGTCTGTTCTTTCCACAAACCATATATGGATCCACCAGTGTCATTGGATGAGTATTCTTTTCATGAACAACTCCCAGTGTCATTGCATGTGTGTTCTTCTCACAAACCACACATGGATCCACCAGTGTCATTGCATGTCTGCTCTTTTCATTAACCACACCTAGTGTCATTGCATGTGTGTTCTTCTCACAAACCACACATGGATCCACCAGAGTCATTGCATGTGTGTTCTTCTAACAAACCACACATGGATCCACCAGTGTGATTGGATGTGTGTTCTTTTCACAAACCACAGCCAGAGTCATTGCATGTCTGTTCTTTCCACAAACCACACATGGATCCACCAGTGTCATTGCATGTGTGTTCTTCTCATGAACCATAGCCAGAATCATTTCATGTGTGTTCTTCTCACAAACCACACATGGATCCACCAGTGTCATTGGATGAGTGTTCTCTTCATGAACCACACCCAGTGTCATTGCATGTGTGTTCTTCTCACAAACCACACATGGATCCACCAGTTTCATTGCTTGTCTGCTCTTTTCATTAATCACACCCAGCGTCATTGCATGTGTGTTCTTCTCACAAACCACACATGGATCCACCAGAGTCATTGCATGTGTGTTCTTCTCACAAACCACAGATGGATCCACCAGTGTCATTGGATGTGTGTTCTTTTCACCAACCACAGCCAGAGTCATTGCATGTCGGTGCTTTCCACAAACCACACATGGATCCACCAGTGTCATTGCATGTGTGTTCTTCTCATGAACCACAGCCAGAGTCATTGAATGTGTGTTCTTGTCACGAACCACACATGGATCCACCAGTGTCACTGCATGTCTGTTCTTTTCATGAACCACAGCTAGAGTCATTACATGGTTGTTCTTCTGACACACCACATAAGGATACACTAGTGTCACTGGATGTGTTTTTTTCATGAACCACACCCAGTGTCATTGCATGTGTGTTCTTCTCACAAACCACACATGGATCCACCAGTGCCATTGCATGTTTGTTCTTTTAACAAACCACAGCTAGAGTCATTGCATGTCCGTTCTTTCCACAAACCACATATGGATCCACAAGTGTTACTGGATGTGTGTTCTTTTCACAAACCACAACTAGAGTCATTGCATGTCTGTTCTTTTCACAAACCACAGCTAGAGTCATTTCATGTCTGTTCTTTCCACAAACCACATATGGATCCACCAGTGTCATTGGATGAATTTTCTTTTCATGAACCACACCTAGTGTAATTGCATATGTGTTCTTCTCACAAACCACACATGGATCCACCAGTGTCATTGCATGTCTGCTCTTTTCATTAACCACACTCAGTGTCATGGCATGTGTGTTCTTGTCACAAACCACACATGGATCCACCAGAGTCACGGCATGTGTGCTCTTTTCATTAACCACAGTGAGAGTCATTGCATGTGTGTTCTTTTCACAAACCACATATCACCAGTGTCATTGCATGTGTGTTCTTCTCATAAACCACATATGGATCCGAATCTTAGGAGAGCCCTAACCTTAGCCAACCAATGGTGGCCGTTAGACCGAGGCTTCTAGAAGGCACGCCCTAACACAGTTGTTTTGCTTGACGATTGTTACATACCGTTCGATCGGGGCGCTTGGACGATTGGGATGGTCTTCGTGAGAGCGATCCGCGAGTAGGCTGTTCTACGACATGATTGTCCATGCTTGATGGCCGCTTGCTCTGGACAAACTGGCAACACCGGGCGCTCCCCTGTTGCGAGTGTCACCACTCACGAGTTCAGTGGGCCATATTCTAGTGTCACGTCCCCATTACTTCTCTTCCTCCCCGTACTTCTCTTCCTTCCCCTCGAAGCCACTTTCCCCACTTCACTCCCATCCTGCCATAGCTGCAAGACGACGGTGCCTCCATCCCAATCCCCTCTCCGGCAGCCACCCCCTTCCCCTCTCGCCATGGGTTCAAGGGGAGACGGCGAGGAAACGCATCGTGATGACAAGGACGGTGATTTCGATGTGAGTCATCTCATCTCTATCTCTATCATCTGTGGCTAGTTATCTATTTTGAGCTAGATCTACTCTGTTTACTCATGTGCGTATGATGTGTTAGGCCAACCAGACACTGTATGACTCCGATTATAACGGTTTAGCGGATGAAGACAGTCCTCTACTATGTAAATATGGATATGTGCACGCTAAATTTGTAGCGTCTGAAGGACGAAACGCAGGCATGAGGTTTTTACGGTGTCAAGGACATCGTGTAATGATGCAAGGTGGAAGTTGAGGTGTTGTCAAATGGGTAGATCCAGAGTGGCCCAAATCGATGCAGAAAATGCTGGACAAACTATGGGAAATGACTGTTGAGTTGAAAGAATCCGTATTCAGCTCACTTCTTGACAGTGTTGAGATGAAGCTATGGGAACCAGATGACATGACCAAGCTTAACCGAGATCTTAGGAGGGTGCAAGACGAGGTTAGCAAAGTCGAGAAGGAGAGGGACGTCGTGTTGGCCATGAAGGCTAAAGCAGAGCAAGAACTGACTCAAGCAAGGAATGATCTTCACCAGGCCAAAGTCCTGCAGTTCAAAACTACGAGTATTGACAAGTGCATGAGGAAAAATGCAGAGAAACAATTGAAGTTGTGCAAGGAAGATGCTAAAAGGAAGGAGCAGATGATTCGATCCTTGCTCTCGCAGGAAGATGCGCATCGGGCTAATATTAGGAAGATCAAGGAGATGTGTGATAACCAGTTCTATTTAGCTTGAGCTCCATGCCTTTTTAAGTTGTAATAGTTGTACTTGTTGACCTAGTGGTCTGAACTAGTGGTCCCGGAGTCCTGGGAGGAAAAAAATTGATCGCCTGTTAATCTGTCTTAACCCTGCATTACTTTCTTTTGTCTGATCATGGTGGTATTCTGACATTGGTGGTTTATTTAAACATAATCTACGTGGATTGTGCCGCAATCAAATGGCACAACCACAATCTATAAAGTGGAAGCATGTACACCCGGTTACTGGAGATCCAGGAGCTTCACCAGATGCAGGGGATGCAGGAGTAGGGAGGCGGTGAGATAGACAGGCTCAAGATTAGGCCAGAAAGTGGTACCGATTTCCTCCTCATATGGGCATTATCGGTTGCCATTGCTATTTATGTTGACACGTTGTTGTGCAGCAGCTAAAATAAGTTGTTGCTTCGTAGAGTGTAGCAGCTTAAATAATTTATTTCTGTGCCACTTACATTCCATCGAATTTGGCGACATCCTGCCCCTCAGCAATCGTGGAACCGGTGCAGCGTGTTTTCAGATAGTAGTGGCACAATCACAATTTCGGATTCAACTACTGAATCGGGCGTTTCCAAACCCTAATTCGCGGTACAATTTACTCAGAAAACATGGGTAGATTGTTTCGCCTAGCAAATTTCCACACACAGAGCTCCAAAATTTAACCGAATTACATATATAGGTTCAAGTCAACACATTACTATGCATCTTCATTGCCAGCAGCCTTCTTCCGCAGCCTGGGTGCCAAGCCTTCACGTCCACTGGCTTCTTCATTTCCTGCCTTCTTCCTCTTCCTCGGTGCCAATTTTCTTAGCTTCACGTACTCTGCATCGCCAGGACAATCAGCACCAGAATCATGTCCAGCGTCATCTTTCCACTCATTTTTACCTTCTTTGGGCAGCAAAATGACTGACCCGACAGTCATGTTTCTAACCTTGCGGCGAATCCTATCAAAGAAATAGGACTGTTGCATAACTGCCCAATATCTACAGAGTAAAGAAAACAAAAACAACAATTCAGCACAAACATGTGAACCCTAGGAGACTTTTGCTTACCAGGAGCTAATTGGGTTCGAGCGACCACCCTGTCCAAGAATAGAAGAGCGACTCTCAGTTGCAGTAGCTTCCACATCTAGTACATCACAATTCAGCTTAAACATGCAATTTGAAGCATACCTTTTCATCAACCCAATTAGCTGACTGTCACACGTTAGAGGAACCATGATGCCCCGTTCATCCATGAAGCTAAACTTTGCAGTCTACTTTAGCCATAATTCATCATGATTATGCAGAGCAGCAACCATATCAGATATAGTGCAGATCTGCGTAGGCCCTTCTTCCATTGTGATACAATGGTGTCCATACCACTTGCCCTTCACCCTTGCTAATTTAGAGTCGTACCTGAAGAGGACTACCGTAACCAGGTAAGGGTGGTCCGTGGAGATCCCACTTGACAGAAAACTATGGACAAAATATGTTTGTCAGCATTGGGCTACCAAACAATGGTAGGTTCAGTAGCCAGCTAGCAGTTATAATTAGTGCGAATAGCAAAGAGAAGGGTACGTAGCTCACCTGCATGTAGCCAGAACTTCTTCTTCCTTGGTAGTAGGATCTGCCATCCCCCGAGTTGCTCAGCTCGTCGGCAGCAGAGGCGGGCTAGAGCCTTGCAACGGCGGCTACAGCATGCGCCATTGGAGCTCGGGATCAGCAATTGGGCGCAGCAACTTGGCACCGGAAGTCAAATGTCCGAAGGGATCATCCTGCCTGGAGGGTAGATTTCGACGCAGCCGTTGCTAGGGGAAAGGAGGGAATGGATTTGTGAAATTGGTCAACGCATCCAATCCACTTAGTTCCTCAATTTGCCTAAGAGGTTGCCATGTTGGCGCTCACATCACGGATAGATGACCGGCATGTGGGTCCCGACCATCTACTTCACGAGGCAGTTTAGCGGAATGTTTCTATTTGGCAGGGGTGAGATGAGTTTGCCTCGAAATGGCCTGTCTGAGTAGTTGGCAGCCCAACTTTATGAAACGCGGCAATTACAGGGAACTTGGGTACCACCATGCGCTCGCCCAGGAACTTTCGGGCCGCAAATGAACAATCCCATTCATGTGGTGGTAACCCCCTCCACATTAAAATGCCCCTTCACATTCTCTTTTAAAGTCTCCACTTTAAATGCATTAAATTTCTCCAAATTTAATGCTCTCTCATTTAATAAAACTCTTTATTAATTTTATTCAAAAAATTTTTAATTAATTTAATCAACAAACATTCACATAAAACCCCCTGCATCATTTCAATATTACATGCAGAACCAATTTCAGCAATTTTACCCGGAACAGTTTCGGTGTCTATTGAAATAATTCCAGCGCTTTGCAATTCATTCGTCTGAAACATATTTGCTCCAAATGGTGTTGGTGTCCCTTAAGTGTGTCACCCTATGGTTCGTGTATAATGCAGACATGATTGAGACCCCTCTCAGATCAATAATTAGAAGCGGGACCTAGAGATCCATACCACCTCCTACACATTCTATGATGACTTCTGTGATCGTAAGGACCTTTAATGCTAATAACTAAATTCCTTTGTCTCGTGATATATTACATGTCCGAGATTCTATCATCGGTATCTTCATACCTATTTTGATCTCGTTACCGATATGTACTATTTTCTCGTTCCCGTGATATAACATTCCAGTGATCTCATCACTTGCTTGCAAGCTAACTAATGTGATATCACCGAGAGGGCCTCGAGAATATCTATCCGTCATCGGGATGGACAAATCCCACTCTTGATCCGTGAGCCTCTACATAACACTTTCGTAGTACTGAAGCCACCTTTATAATCACCCTTTCATGGTGTGACGTTTGATGTTATCAAGATACTTTTCCAGTGTTAGTGATTAACATGATCTCATGGTCTAAGGACTAGGATTACTTCGCTAGATGTTATAGCAATATAAACACAATGACTTTGATCGTAATTCTATACTTCGGATGAATGTTCATCACATCATTCCACTAATGTTGTGACCTCGTTATTAACAACATCCAATGTCCATGATCAGGAAACCTTGATCATCTTGTTAATCAACGAGCTAGTTTATAAGAGAGGCATAACTAGGAACTTTCCTTTTGTTTATTAAACACACATGTATTAATGTTTCCAAATTAATACAATTATAGCATGCAAAATAAACATCTATCATATACTTGGAATATGTATAATAACAACTTTATTATTGCCTCTCGGGGCATATTCCCTTCAGTCTCCCACTTGCACTAGAGACAATAATCTAGTTACATGGTGATAAATCTAACACCCATGGAGTTCTGGTGTTCATCATGTTTTTCTCTAGGGAGAGTTTTAGTCAACAAATCTGCTACATTGAGATCCGTATGTACTTTACAAATCTTGATATCTACGTCCTTGACATGCTCATGGATGGAGTGAAACCGGCGCTTAATATGCTTGGAATTATTGTGAGACATTGGTTCCTTTGCATTGGCTATGGCTCCATTGTTGTCACAATAGATCACCATTGGATACAACGCACTAGGAACCACACCCAGTTCGGTAATGAACTCCTTCATCCAAATTGCTTCCTGTACTGCTTCTGAAGCAGAAAGATATTCCACCTCCGTTGTTGACCTTGTTACCACAGGTTTTTTGGAGCTCCTCCAACTAACTACTGCTCCGTTCATGAGAAATATGTATCCGGATTGAGACTTAGAGTCATTTCCCGAAGGTAGAAGTAGAGGGAGCGTGCCAACGGCGATCACATCAACCTTGGAGCAATTTCCAACGCTCATCATCACCTCGTCTCTTGCCAGTCTTCGTATATTCCGCAGCTCCTGTTTCGAGTTACAAATAAGAGCAACCGAACCAGTATCAAATACCCAGGCACTACTACGATTACTAGTAAGATACACATCTATAACACATATATCAAATATACCTTTCTTTTTGATGTAGCCATTCTTCAGATCCGCCAGGTACTTGGGGCAGTTACGCTTCCAGTGACCAGCACCCTTGCAGTAGAAGCACTCAGTTTCAGGATTAGGACCAACCTTGGGCTTCTTAGCAGGTGCGGCAGCTTTCTTGCCGTCCTTCTTGAAGTTGCCCTTGTTCTTAGGCTTGCCCCGTTTCTTGAAATTGGTGGTCTTATTGACCATCAACACTTGTTGCTCCTTCTTGATCTCCACTTCAGCAGTTTTCAGCATGGACGGCAGTTCAGGTAATGTCTTGTTCATGCAGTGCATGTTGTAGTTCATCACAAAGTTCTTGTAACTTGGTGGCAGTGATTGAAGGAGACGGTGAATCCCCAATTCATTAGGAATTGATATTCCCAACTCTTGGAGCTTCTTAGCGTACCTAGACATGGTGAGCACGTGCTCGCTAGCGGAGCTTCCCTCTTCCATCTTACAGTTAAAGAATTTCTCGGAGGCCTCATAGCTCTCCATGGCCGCGCGAGTCTCAAAAATTAGCCTGAGCTCCTTAATGATCTCGAACGGGTCGTGGTGCTCAAAATGCTGTTGGAGCTCCGCTTCTAAACCGTACAGGATGGCACACTGAACTGTGGAGTAATGATTCTTCCGAGTGGCGAAAACATTCTTTTCGTCATCGGTGGCATTATCTGCAGGTGGGTTGCCTAGCGGTGCATCGAGCACATAGGTCAACTGACCAGCCCTGAGGACGATCTTCAGTCCACGGAACCAGTCCGTGAAATTGCTTCCATTGTTTTTAAGCTTTTCTTTCTCTAGGAACGCATTGAAATTGATGGAGGGGGTCGCCATAATCTACAACAATTTGCAAGTAGTTTAGACTAAGTTTATGACAAATTGAGTTCAAATTTAATTCTTAAACTAACTAGGTGAACTCCCACTCAAAACAACATCCCTCACATTGTCTTAGTGATTACACGAACCAAGTCCACTACACCAAGTCCGATCTTCACGAGAAAAGATGTAGTTTCATCGACGAACAATCTTCATGTTCATCATATCAATTATATGACTCATGCTCTACCTTTCGGTATTCCGTGTTCCGAGACCATGTCTGTACATGCTAGGCTCGTCAAGATAACCTTAGTTTCCGCATATGCAAATCTGGCTTGCACCCGTTGTATGCACACGTAGAATCTATCACATCCGATCATCACGAGATGCTTCGAAACGACGAGTCTTAGCAACGGTGCCAACTAAGGGTGAACACTTTATTACTTGATATTTAGTGAGAGGGATCATCTTATAATGCTATTGTCGCGATCTAAGCAATACAAGATGCATAAAGGATTAACATCACAGGCAATTCATAATTAGTGTGATATGATATGGCCTTTCTTTTTGTGCCTTTGATCTCCATCTCCAAAGCATGGACAAGATCTCCATCATCACCAGCGTGGCGTCAAGGTCCGTGGCGCCGCTTCATGGTTGTCCATCACCACCAACAACTATTACAACTACTTGGAATAAAGCTATTACATGATGAATAGACACGCAGGTCTTAAACAGAATCAAAGACAACCATTAGGCTCTTGCCGGTTGCCATATTACAACAAGGATCATTGCATACATCAAATACAATCATAATCACATGATGGCCATATCACATCACAAAACCCCTACAAAAACAAGTTAGACGCCTCTAATTTTCTTTGCAAGTTTTACGTGGTTTGGGGCTTTCGCATAAGACCGATCTTACCTACGAACAAGAACCACAACGTTGATACAAATGTTGTCAAGATGCTCATTGTAAATTGAATCTTAACTATGGTGGGAGAGACAGACACCCGCAAAGCCACTTGTGCAAAGCAAGTTGCACGTCAAGCGTGGAGCAAGTCTCATGTGCGATGACATGTAATGTTAGCCCGAGCCGCTTCATCCCACCATGCCGCAAGATGCAAAGTACACGCTAAGAAACCGACAACAAAAGCATCAACGCCCACAAAAACATTGTGTTCTACTCGTGCAACAGATCTACGCATAGATACGGCTCTGATACCACTGAAGGGTTCGTAGCATGGAAAACAAAATTTTCTACCGCAAGAACGAACAAAACCTAGATCTAATCTAGATAAAAGCCAAGATCTAATCTATTAGACATGAGCAACGAGATAGATAGGAACTAACCCTCGTAGATCCGAAAGCGTTAACGAGATTAGATATCGTGGTTGATGTAGTCGATCACTTGCCGATCTCAAGATCGTGTGGACGATCCTTCCGGCGTCACGTTCCAGCAGCACTTCCGCCGTTGGACAAGTAGACGATCCTTCCGGCGCCGCGTTTCGGCAGCGCTTCCGCAGTCGGTCACACGTGCGGAGTCGAAGAAGACCTTCCTCTCCCCGTTCCAGCGAGCAGCGGAGGTAGTAGATCTTCTCCACGGAATCCCAGCAGCACGACGGCGTGGTGGTGGTGGTGGAGTAGAGAATTCTGCAGGGCTTTGCCTATGCCTGTGCAGAAGATGGTGGAGGAGAGAGGCGGCAGAGATTGGGTGTTATGGGAGCAGGGGAGGAGGGGGCGCCCCTGCCCCTCTATTTAAAGAAGGGAGGCGCCTAGGGAGGGGGAGTCCTTGTAGGACTCCCCTCCCTTGTAGGCCGGCGGATTGGAGGTGGGGGGAGGAGTCCTCCTCCCCCACGACTCCGTATCTTGACCCACCAGGACTCCTTGATCCCTATCTTGATTTTCAAGCAAACTCCAAGATATCTTCTAGAACCTTCCGGAACATTCCGAAACCTTCTAGAATCCTCATACAAACACTCCGGAACATTTCCTAACTTAGAAAATGATCCCCTATATATGAATCTTATTCCCCGGAGCATTCCGGATCTCCTCGTGATGTCCCGAATCCAATCCGAGACTCCGAACAACATTCGGTCTCCAACACACATTCCATATCTACTTAAAACAACTTCGAACCTTAAGTGTGTCACCCTACGGTTCGTGAATATGTAGACATGATAGAGACACATCTCCTATCAATAACCATCAGCGGGACCTGGAGATCCATAATGGCTCCCACATACTCAACGATGACTTCGCGATCGACTGAACCACTTACATATGAAACTAATTCCCTTTGTCTCGCGACACTATACTTATCCGAGGTTTGATCATCGGTATCTCCATACCTAGTTCTACCTCGTTACTGATAAGTACTCTTTACTCATTCCGTGATATGTCATCCCTTGTGACCCAGTCACATGCTTGCAAGCTAACTAGATGACATTCCACCGAGAGGGCCTAGAGCATATCTATCCGTCATATGGATGGACAAATCCCAATCTTGGTTCATGCACTTCAACACATACTTTCAGAATACCCAATGACACTTTTATAACCACCCAGTTACGAAGCGGCGTTTGATGTCATCAAAGTATCCATCCGGTGATGGTGATTAACATAACCTCATGGTCGAAGGAATAGGTTACTATGTATTTGAAAGCTTACAGCAATACGAACTTAATGACTTGATCTTATGCTACGCTTACTAGGGGTGTGTGTCCATCACATCATTCTCCTAATGATATAACCTTGTTATTAATCACATCCTAATGTCCATGATCAGGAAACCATGATCATCAATTAATCAACAAGCTAGTTTAACAAGAGGCTTACTAGGGACTCTTATATGTTTACAAAACACACATGTATTAGTGTTTCCTAATAATACAATTATAGCATGGGATGTAAACATTCATCATAAACACAAAGATATAATAATAATCACTTTTATTATTGCCTCTTGGGCATATCTCCAACACTTACTCTCGCCACTAGCTAGCCCTCGGGAACTCACTAGTAAATTGCAACACCCTAGAGATCAATCTCTCAGAAATCAACCCCCTCTACAGAAGCCCTAGCCCTCCTTATATAGGGGTGGCTAGGTCTCCACTTAGGGCACACGTGGAGGCATATTCTAGGGAATATGCCTCCTCCCAAAATAGTAAGCCGACCGGGTCACTTTTCCCCCGCGTCATCCATGCAGAGGCTACGTGAGCCTCTGTGGCGCCTGCATCATCCGACATTGGCTTCGTCACCTTTGTCGGCCACGCCTCAGTGGTCTGGACCCTGTCCGCTTCGCTCACGCTCTGCGTACAGTTGTCACCTTTGACCAGCGAGATACCTTCCTTCTCTTACAAGCTTGATATAACCCATATCGTACATAGTTGATCCGGCCACACCTGTTACTGCATACAAGTTAGATACATCTTACCGACATACGGCTTAAGTCGATTGAGACCAAGTTAGGTGGATGTCCCCTGGTCTGGGTTACTCCGTGATCCAGCCTGCCTTGAGGTGACTCGGACAGCACATGCTTTGACCTTGCCGTACCTCGGCTAACTAGGCCTTTATACCCTGGTGTGACCCTACCCGAGGGTATCCCCCCCAACATTAGTCTCCGAAGCTGGTGCGGTCTTAGATGCCTTAGCCGCTAAGGCCACAGCAGGTTCAATTTCAGTGAGCTTTGTGTTCCTCTTCCGAGTTACCTCCTATCTCGGATTCTATGGGTTTACTTTCCCTTGGCACATTCCAAGTTTTTACTTGCTGGCCGGGTTACCACATACCCATCCGGGTCATTCTTCCTTCTCTCGTACGCTTCCCCACGTGGAGGCTAATCATCACATCGCCTCATTTTAAGGGCCAGCTATAGTAACCGCCGCAGTAATTGTCAGTTATCACTGTAGCGCACGTCACATCATGCCTACCTCCTCGTTAACTGCATCATAACGTCACGTCATGGGATCCGCTGCGCCCTGTGGCCCTCCGTGTGGCTCGATGCTGATTGGTCAATCCGGATTGTATATGGCCACACGGTGTGGCCCGCCTGCAAAACGCGATCCCACTACCCCCTTGAGGGAGCGGTTAAATAGGGGAGGGGCGCGCCCCTTGGGTCCTTTCCCCACTTCCGCGCCCCTCTGCCCCTTCTTCTTCCTCATCTTCTCCCGCGACAGCGCCGCCGCCACCGCGTTTGAGTAGCAGCGCCACTGCCGCTCTGCTTTCACGTGCACCTGCGTCACCGCCGCCTCTGCGCATCTCCTCCGCCATGGGTCCCCGTCTGTCCAGGCCACTGCCACCCACCACCGCTAGCGCCAGTGAGGGCAGTGACATTGAGATGACAGAAGAAGAGCTCATCATCGCCGAGCAGGAGATGGCAGAAGACGCAGCGACCGCGGACCGCGGTGCGTGGGCTGGATCTTGGGTCTGCCAGGATGACCTGGACTGGCTCTATCGCACTAGGCGCATCCCGGAGGGCGTCACTGCTCGCCTTGCTTCCGCTGAACTTGCCCCCTCACCCAATCCGGGTGAGTACGTTGTGTTCCTATCACACTTCCAGCGGGGGTTCGGTCTGCTAGTTAGAGATTTTTTCCATGATTGGTCAAACACATACGAGATCCAGCCGCACCACCTTCCAGCCAATGGCATCACATCTCTCTCCGCCTTTGCCTCCACTATCGAAGGCTACGCCGGATTATGACCCACGAAGGAGCTCTGGATCCGGTTCTTTGGCCTCCGCCCGAACGTGATTCCGAACATCCAGCTTGATCCGGAGGACAAGCAGCTCACGCAGTTCGGCGCTGCGTCCATCTCTCCCCAGAAGTAGTCCATCTTCCCCCGGGGCACGGGGCTCGACTCTTGCAAGGGATGGGCCCGGACCTTCTTCTATGTCCGGAACAACACAACTGAGGATCTGATCCGGCTGCGCCCTTACGCTCCGGGTCCTCCTAACCCGGATCTATGGGACAAGGTCCCCAAGAAACCCACTGTCCTGGCGAACTAGGTTAATAAGTGGTTCGTGGAGCTGAAGGAGCTCGGATTCCACAATGAGGACGCCATGATCACCTTTGTCCGCAACCGGATCTCCCCCCTCTAGCAACGTACACATAAAGTTTGTCACATGAGTTGGGGCCGCGACCCCAACCGGACCTCCTCTTTTGAGTTGAGCAATATCGAGATCTACCGCCGGGTCAAGGCCCTGTTCACCACCCACAAAAACTTCTCTTCTGAGTGGACGTGGGGGATTGAACACTTTTGCCGAGATAGGCTTCCTCCTTCGGTAAGTCTCGTGCTTCAAACCTTTTCTGAGTTAAATCATATGTCGGTATTGTTGTCGGTTTTAATCCTGTTGCCTTTCCTTTTCCTTAGTTGTTTCTTCAGCAAACCATCAAGGATGGCACCGATCCTTCCCTCAAGTGGGCGTGTGACCGGGACACCTTGGACGAGGAGGAACCGGATCAGGAGATGTTCCTTCCGATGGCAGATGCAACGAAACGACCCACCGGTAAACTCTCTTCTATTAGAGATTGGCCCGACGATGAAGATGATTCGGATGTTGAGGTGATGGAAGCATTTGACGTTGTCCCCTTTCTTATGCTTTTCCGGCATCAGCTAACCTCGGTGGGCAGATCCATGAAGATCCTCCCCTTGTCGTGGGTGATCCGGTTCCGGTCGTGCCGAAGAAGAAGAGGGGAGCCGCATCAACTTCTTCCTACGGACCTTCTCAGCCAGCCAAAAGGCGAAACAAGTCCGGGGACAAAACTGCCACCAAGCCTGCCACCAAGGCCACATCTCGGAGGGTTCGGAAGCCCAAGGAGCCCCTGGCCTTTTGCCATTCACTTGTCATTCTTTCGTTATAATTTCTCAACATACTTTATTTGATTCGGCAGGGCCGCGGTGGAGGTCCCCCAGAGTGGATCTAGCATTGCCTCGCCACTCTGACACAGCCCTTCTCCCCCTCGTGGCGACGATTCACGCCCGTTGAGCCCTATCCCGGAGGGTTCGGCGGCTGCTCCGGGTTTCAGCCCACCTCGTCAAGAGGAGGGCAATCTCTGAGCGGGGGAGACTGGCTCTACCGAGGCAGCGGGAACCACTACTTCGGCTCTGCCGCAACCAGCTACCACCAAGGTTACTTCAGCCCCTCCGTAGAAAAAGAAATCAGTACCAGCACCATCCTCAGCTTCAGCACCAGCAGCAACAACAAAAGCGACAGCAGCAGCGCCAAGCCCCTCCGCCTCGTCCGAGTCTTCTCAGTCTCGGCGAGAAAGCAACAAGGTAGCTCCCAAGGGTAAATCTGCTGCAACAACTTCCACCTCTCAGCAACCCAAGGGCAAAAAGGCCCCTGACGCCACCAGGGCAGCGTCCGTCGAGGCTGGGCAGCGCACACTCACGTCCATGCTTTCTAGGAAGCCTCCAGCACCGAAGGACGCCACTGTCGAGCCAGCTAATGCGCAACTTGTTTTGCACACCAACCCGTCCCTTGCCCAGGTTGAGAGGAGGGAGGCACATGCCAAGGGTTTGGTAGCGCCCCACATGCTCAGCGGCGAACGATACCCTCCGACCTTGATCGAATTTGTAAATAATTGGAACAAGGCGGAGTTTGTCCATAACGACAATCTCCCGGAGAAGTTCGGTCCCGCCGAATTTTCTGCACAGATGAATACTGCCGCCAAGGCAATTAACCTTGCGGGTCGAATGATGGAGGTATGTTAGTTCGTCTTTTCATTAACATGTTGCATACATTAGTGATATAACCATTAGTCCCGGAGCCTCTGGGGGAGTAACTTGTTACTCGGCCGGATGCTCCTTAGAGAATTAGCATACCTCATTTTGTACACTTCGAATATGCACACACCTAGACCGGGTTAAGTTCCACTTGGCCCGGATCTTGTACACTTCGAATATGCACACACCTAGAGCTAGGTTAAGTTTCACTTGGCGCGGATTCTGTACACTTCGAATATGCACCCACCTAGAGCCGGGTTAAGTTCCACTTGGCCCGGATTTTGTACACTTCGAATATGCACACACCTAGAGCCGGGTTCAGTTCCACTTGGCCCAGATTTTGTACACTTTGAATATGCACACACCTAGATCCGGGTTAAGTTCCACTTGGCCCGGATTTTGTACATTTCGAATATGCACAAGACTAAGCTGTCCATCTTTGCTCTTTCAGGTGACCACCAACCGCCGGAGCACCGAGTTTCAGCGTATCCTTGATACTCACAAGATGCTGCAGGCAAAACATAGTGCACTTCTCGCTGAACACGAGAAAAGGGGTAAGTTTCTTCCTCGGCATTTTTCCATTCTCCTTCATCTTCTTCTGCCGAACTAACCCATCATTCGGGTTTCGCAGCTGGGGTGGAGGCTGAGAACACGATCATGAGGAAAAATTTGGATCAAATCAAGGGTAAGTTATTTTTGCTCAACCTTGCTATGCTTTCCATCTCCTTTCCTTCTTGGCTCGGCAAACATTCATAACTCGGCTTTGCCGGGTCAACAAACTATTTCAGCATCTCTTGAAGATAGTGTGCCCGTGCCTGATATGATGCTGCATTTTCTCGAACAAGCAGGACAACATCAGGACGATCTCAAAAAGAAAGATGATGAGCTTGCCCTTCTTCGAGCCAAAGATGATGAGATTTCCAAGCTTAAGGCAGATATGAAGAAATTGAAAGCAGAGCACCAAACCGAACTCCAGAAAGCCGGCCAGGACTATACTAAAGAGCGCGAGCGCCTCAATCTCCAGATTGCCAAGGACCAGGAATTACTCAAGGAGGCCGACATCAAGCTTGAGTCGGCGAATTCTGAACTTGTGCAACTCCGGGAGAGGCGCGACAACTGCATCAAGGAGCTGTCCCAGGTTCACAGCCATATCTCTAGTAAGTTCTTTTCCTTCAACCGGCGTTGATCTTTTCGGGTCTGCTTCCTTTACTTATTCCACCTGTGTTATTTTTTCCAGGCAAGTTCCCAGAGAGCAATGTTATTGCATCCAAGGTTGTTACCAAGTTCCGCCAGCAGAGGGGTACTCCGTCTGGTCCTGGCTCCATTCCTCTTGACCTCGAAGATCTGATAGTCAGCTTGTCCTCCCGAGTTGAGACCGTGAGGAACTATGGCAAGGATGTTTTGGACGTGGTAATCCAGATCTTCAACGCCTTTTGGCCTGAAGAAGATACTCCGGAGAATCTGTCTGTTCTTTTTGCCAGGCTTATGGACTGCGAGACTCAGCTCGATCTCTGGAGAGAATCTGCTGGGCGCGCTGGAGCTGAGATTGTTCTCCACTACGTGCTCACGTGGTACGAGAAGATTGACCTCAATCTCCTTGCGCGCATGCACACGGGATCAAAGTGGTCTATCGACCCGGATTGGGTAGCTCGGCGCAAGGCTTGCGCTCACAGCTTCATCCAATACGCCCCCGTTCACTAGTGGAACGAGGGACCGAGCTTTCTAGATGTCGTCGATGATGAAAACGCTGAAAATGTTGAAGATGACTCAGATGAGGACGAAGAGGACGAGGCTTCGGACGTCGAGGAAGGCGAAGATGAAGTTGAAGCCTAAGCTGAAGCTGCACCCGCTGGCGCCGAAGTACCTCCTCCTGCTGCTCCTTGAGCGAAAAAACTTTTAAATTTCATCAGATCCCCGGTATGCCGGGTGAAGTTGTATCAAGCGCACAAGTGATATTTTGCTACTAAGTTTTTATGCTGGATTGACTTGGGCGTAGTCCCTGAGTTTCATTTTCTCGTTCTTCCAATCTTTTGGCTCGGCTCGCGTCTACCTTGGTTCGGTTTTATGACTTACGAGTTCAAGCTTCAAAAATTTTCTTAACAATACTTGGAAACTTTGGGATTAGCTCAAAATAATTCAGCATGATAAATTTAAAATACACACAAGGTTAGTTCAAAAAACAAACGTTGGCTCGATTAAGTTTTTTCCCTTAGTCGTTTTTCATGTGCTACGCAATTCCAAATTTGTTCTCTTGCTTGCCATGAAGCCAAATCTTGTTGGACAGCAGCAAGTCGAAGAGTTAGGTTTTTGTTGCTCACACACTACTAATCCGACCTAAGTAGAAGCAACTTACGCCAGCCGACGTATAAATAATAAATACAGAAGACAACTAAAATTACTAAGGCAGTCCCCGAGTTACTGCTCGAGGTGCCAAGATTTCATTGATAAGCTCATTGTCGGCATATTTTTACATACCGACATATGAGGAACTCGGATACATACACTTTCTGCTAAGTGTAGAAAGGATGAAGTAGGGCTACATTCCATGGACGCTTAGATTCCTCGCCGGACCTGTCCGCCTTGTTCTTTTCCTGTGGCTTTGCATCGACAAGATAATAAGAATCATTGTGCAATGCTTTGCTCACAATGAACGGCACTTCCCATGGGGGGATAATTTGTGCATGCCAGCAGTACGTTGTACCAACCGGAGTACCAGATCACCTTCCCGGAAAACTCGGGGGTTTACTTTCCGGCTATGATAGCGTCGGAGATTTTGCTGATATATGGCGGATTTGGACAATGCCAATTCTCTCGCTTCTTCCAGCAGATCAACATCATTTTGCCGGGCTTCTTGCACTTCGGCTTCTGTGTATTGGGTGACCCTAGGCGAGTCATGCTCTATGTCGGCTGGTAGTACAGTTTCTGCCCCATATACCAGAAAGAATGGCGTATAGCCTGTTGATCGATTCGGAGTTATTCTTAAACTCCACAGTACCGCTGGTAGTTCTTCTATCCAGCACCCCGCTGATCTTTCCAGCGGCTCAATGAGCCGGGGTTTTATCCCGGATAATACTAATCCGTTGGATCTTTCCACTTGTCCGTTCGATGCGGGGTGGGCTACCGAGGCAATGTCCAGCCGGATCTTCTTATCTCGGCAGAAACGCGCAAATGCTCCTTCAGCAAAGTTTGTGCCATTATCTGTTATGATACTGTGGGGATAACCGTAACTCAAGATGATGTCTTTGAGAAATGTTACGGCCGTAGCCCCATCACATTTTCTTATTGGCTTCACTTCAATCCACTTTGTAAATTTGTCCACCATGACCAAGATGTGAGTCATATTTCCCTTTGCTGGTTTGAACGGGCCAACCATATCCAAGCACCATACGGCAAATGGCCATGTAATTGGTATGGTCTTCAGCTCTGACATTGGCATATGTGTTTTTGTCGCATATCTCTGACAGCCATTGCATTTTCTCACCAGATCTTCTGCCTGTTCTAAGGCACTTGGCCAGTAAAACCCATGGCGGAAAGCTTTTGCTACCAAGGCTCTGGATGAGGCATGATGCCCACATTCCCCTTGATGTATATCTCGGAGGATGTCGAGTCCTTCCTCCGGGTCAACACATCGCTGGAGGACATTAGTCACACTCCTTTTGTATAGCTCGGAATTGATGATCGTGTATGCTTTTTCTCTCCTCTGAGTTTGCCTGGAAAGTACCTCCTCAGTGGGTAAGGTTCCATCTTTTAGGAATTGGAATATGGGCAATGCCCAAGCTGGTACAGCTCTTACTGGGAACACATTCTCATCAATTTCCATTAGGTCCACCGACATAACTTCTACCGGATCACGCTATGCAGTCCGCGGGTTTGTCGTGGCAGTCCCCGGGTTTGCTAAGGTAGTCCCCGGGTTTCGCGAACCACTCCCTACATCAATGTCCATGGGCACAGCCTCTGATTCCGGATTTTCCGGGATAAAAATTGAGTCGGACTCCGGGGATGGCCTGATGGATGGTTTCCTATGGTGCTCCAATGCTACGCCTGGTGGAATTGCTTGTCGGGTTGAACCGAGCTTCGACAATACGTCGGCAGCCTCATTTTGCACCCGAGGTATATGGTGAAATTCGCATCCCTCAAAGTAACCAGATATTTTCTGCACATGAAATCTGTATAATGCCATGTTTGCGTCCAAAGCATCCCATTGCTCGGAGACTTGCTGTACTACGAGATCCGAGTCACCGAAGCATTGGATCCGACGTATTCCAACCTCCTTTTCCACTTTGAGCCCATGTATAAGTGCTTCGTATTCTGCAACATTGTTTGATGCAGTGAAGTGGATCTGCATCACATATTTCAGCTGGTCCTTCTTGGGCGAGGTAAGCACAACTCCGGCACCTAACCCGGTTTTTGTTTTTGATCTATCAAAGTGCATTCTCCAGTAGTTCGGATCTGGCAATGGTGGCTCATATTGCACCTCGGCCCAATCCACAAAAAAGTCCGCCACATCTTGAGATTTAATTGCTTCTCTTCTGTCATATTGTGGCGCATAAGGTGCTAGTTCAATTGCCCATTTTGCAATCCTGCCACTTGCATCCTTGTTACTCATTATCTCGGATATGGGAGCTTCACATATTACCTTGATTGGGTGTTCCTCGAAATAGTGTTTCGGCTTCTTAGCTGCCATATACACACCATACGCCACTTTTTGATAGTGAGGCTAGTTCTGCTTTGAGGCTGATAATACCTCACTCAGATAATACATTGGCCTTTGCACTGACTTACCCTCTTCATCGCGCTCTACCACAATCACTACGCTTACAACTCGGTTGGTTGCGGCTATATAGAGCAACATTGGCTCCTTTGATAGTGGAGAGGCTAACACTGGTGCAGTGGCTAACATTTTCTTTAAGTGGGCAAAGGCTTCATTGTCCTGCGGCGTCCAAGTGAACTTATCCAACTTTTTCATGAGTTGGTAGAGAGGCAGTGCCTTTTCTCCCAACCGACATACAAACTGACTTAACGATGCCAGGCAACCAGTGAACTTCTGGACATCGTTAAGACACTTCGGCAGTTCCATTCGTTCTATGGCCCGGATTTTAGTTGGATTGACCTCAACACCCCGGCTGGAGACGAGGACTCCGAGTAATTTTCCAGCCAGGACACCGAAGGTACATTTTTCCAGGTTAAGCTTCATCCGGAACCTCCTTAGGTTCGCGAACGTCTGCCTGATATCGTCAAGGAGCGTTTTGCTTTCCTTGGTATTTATCACAACATCATCCACATACACCTGCACATTTTGACCAATTTGGTCATGCAAACATTTTTGCATACATCTCTGGTACGTTGCCCCTGCATTACGTAAACCAAAAGGCATGGTGCCATAGCAATAAGCCCCATACGGGGTGATAAACGCAGTCTTTATTTGATCGCTTGGGTTCAGAGGTATTTGGTGGAAACCAGAATATGCATCAATGAACGACAACAACTCACACCCAGCAGTGGAATCTATGACTTGGTCTATCCTTGGCAGTGGAAATGGATCTTTTGGACACGCCTTATTCAGGTTCGTGTAATCGATACACATATGCCAAACCACTGCCACATTCGGATCATCTTTCTTCTTCTCCACCAGCATCGGATTAGACAACCAATCCGAGTAAAGCACTTCCATGATAAATCTTGCAGCCAACAACCGAGCTATCTCATCTCCTATAACTTTTCTCCTATCTTCGGCGAAGCGGTGGAGAGGTTACTTCACCGGCTTTGCTCCGGGTCTCACATTCAAAGAGTGCTCGGCCAACTCCCTGGGAACACCTTGCAAGTCCTGTGTGGACCAAGCAAAAATATCCCGATTCTCACGGAGGAAGTTGACGAGCTCGCTTTCCTATTTGTCATTTAACCCGGCACCAATTGTTACGGTACGCTCAGGGAACATATCATCAACAGGCACCTTCTTGGTATCTTTTGTCGCTTGGAATGATACACCACCATGTGGGTTACTCAGCGCCGGCATATACTGCTGCGCGGACTGAGCCAATGCCGCCACCTCTTGGATTTTTCTCTTTTCTTGCGCAATCACGAGTGACTCGGCTAGGTTTGACCCGGCTGACGCACACTCAACGGAACGTCAGAAATCTCCGGCTATGGTGATCACACCATTTGGCCTAGGCAAATTCATCTTCAGGTAACTAATGTGGCATCTTGCCATGAACTTGTTCAGTGTCGGTCTACCGAGTAACGCGTGATACGCACTTTCTAAGTTTACCACTTCAAACTCCAAATTCGCAGTTCGGCAGTTATCTCTTGTGCCGAACAAAACGTCAACTCGGACCTTGCCTATGGGCTCACAAGAAATGCCTGGCACAATGCCATGGAAAGTTGTCCTTGTAGCTTGGAGCATGTTCTCCGAGATGCCCAACTTGCGCATTGTATCCGCATACATGATATTAATGCTACTACCATTGTCAATCAGCACCTTGGAAAATCTCAAATTGATGTTAGGCCCGATGAATGTCGGATCCAGCACTAGCGCATATGAGCTAGGACTAGGCATAAGCTTCGGATGATCTTTGATGCTCTAGGTAATCTCCTGATCTGACCAAGGCATATACCTCATCACTGCCGGCATTACCGCATTCACTTCCATATGTCGGCGCTGCAAGCTCTTTCTGTCTGTCTCTTCCGTAGTGAACACATAGTAACTCTGATGGTGCTCCCTGTATTCATTTCTCCCCTCATTTCCGGGGTACCTCTGATCCTGCTAGTTTTGGTTCTCTACCTGATGCACTGCATCCCTTCTCTCATGGTTGTCATACCTCGGTGGAGGGGGAGGCAACATTAACTGTTGCGTGTTTGTTCCGGAGAGCAATTGCTGCCGGGGTAACTCCTGCCGAGGCTGATCATTCCGAGGTGCCTAAGCATTCCCTGAACCAATTTGTTCTATCTTTCGCATCCACTCACACTGCCTAGTTGTGTGACCCGCCGGGTTACTTGGATTAGCGTGTGAAACTTACACGGCTGATCCAGCATTGCTTCATAGGTATACCTCGGACGGTCCTTCTTCTCTTGCCACTGTTTTTTCTGCTCTGGCGTCCAAGTTTTCTTCCCATCATTTTTTGGTGTCCATTGATGCCGTCCAGTTTTCTGACGTTGACTGCCTCCTGCTCCGGGTTGATCTTGATTCACAGCTGCAACTTGTTGCGAACTGTACCGGTAATCCGGTCTGTCATCTCTTCTTTTGCCTCGGTAATCATTCCTCCGGGGTGACCCAGCTCCATCTCTCTGGTAGTACTCCTTGCTTGACTCGTTCGAGTTGAGCCTAGGTTGCGTTGGATCACCCAACGCATATGAATTAGCAATCCGGATTGTTTCTGCCAAGGTGGTTGGCATTTCTCTTTGCAACCTTTGCCATAGCACACTTGCATATCTGCATCCTTGCGCAAACCAAGTTATAGCCTGTGACTCAATCACACCTTCACACGAGTTTCGCACAGTGCACCAACGGGTTAAGAACTCCCGGTCTGTCTCATTCGGTCTCTGCCTGCACATTGCCAGGGTTTGTGGCCTGTTGGGCCTCTGATACGTACTTGAGAAATTGCTAACAAACATCTCTTCAAAATCGATCCAACAGTTAATACTTCTGGGTGGAAAGTTGTTTAGCCATACCCTCGCTGGCCCCTCCAACATCTGGGGTACATATCTCACAGCCCACCTCAAGTTGCCTGTGGCGATTTTTACAGTAGTTGCATAGTTAATCAACCAATCCTCCGGCTTAGTGCTGCCGTCATATGTCTTTGTGCCTCTAGGTAACTGGAAGTTAGGCACCGGAGGTTCCTTCATTATCCTGGGCCCAAAACATGCTAGACCCGGAGGACCTTGACACTCAATTTGCTCCGACCTATACAACCGATCCAGTTTTAGCCTGGCGTCATCAGGCATCAAGTCTCTTCCTCCCAACCTTGATCCTATCACGTGATAGTCCGGCCTAGGATAGCTTGCATTCACCATCTCCAAATTTCCATCATTGTATCTATCTTGCTCCGGTGGAGCTGCCCTTTGTTGCATACCTTGGCTGGCACTGCGCTCTTGCCGTGGCATATTCCGCTGCTGCGTTTGACCTGCACCTTCTGCATTACGTTGTCCGGCATTGTCGTTTACAGCATTCCCTTGACCGGTATTGCCTTGGTCGCGGTTACCTCGGCCAGCTTCACCTCGGCTCACACTCCTTCGATCCTCATCTCTCTGCACTTCTTTTCCTTTCCCTGCCCTTGCCGGTTCATATGGGACTATCTGCTTGTTCCTCCTGGCCGAGGTTACTACCTCTTCTCTCCTAGGACCACCATGAGGAGACGATGCGGCTCCAGCGGATTTCTCCAGGTTACCTACCACCGAATGAACGATCTTGGAGGCCCCAACTCTCTCCGGGTTTGCCTTGAGCAGCTCCTCGTTTTGCATGTTCGCGATCCGAACCAACTCATTGACCCTATCTTGCTGTCTCTAACGGGCTTCACCCGTTAGGCCTTCTAACTTGGATGCGGCTGCATCTGCTGCTCTGAGGTTCTTTGCCGGGGTACTGTACTTCGGCAGCCCCACGGACAGACAGTTCTCTGATTCCTCAATCCTTGTATCACCCTCTCTGTTCATTACACTCATGAGGTTTCTCCCCTTTACTATTACAGCATCTACTTTATTTGCCTTTGCGTACTCACGCAGTGTCATGTTCAACGACTGTTGAGCTGCAGCTATCTTTTTCGCACCCTCTAGTATTTTTCACCTAGTTTCCTCTAGCTCGGCCTATGCCTGAGCCGGATCTACTGCTGCTACTGGGTTTGCCAAACTATCCATCGCCTGCTGCAGTACATTAGCAGGCCTCTCTAGTGGAGGACCTCTACTTTTCGTCGGTGCCCTTGGCGTTACCTCCGGATCTGGAGCTGGATCCTTTCTTGCGCCTGCACCTGGCGCAGTCATCATCACCTCTGCACGGTCCGGGGAGCGAGTGATACGTGCCCCATGAACCACGCTAAGGGGTGGCTCGCCTCCTTCGACGACGTGCCGTGGATGAACGCACGACACATCGACATCAACGTAGACCTTGTGCGTGCCGAGCTTGATGAAGAGGCCGTTGCGCGGAAGAGGACGCATGCCGAAGCAGCCAGCGTTGTCACTGACAAAGTCCAGCGCTCCAAAGCGCTGAACGTGTTGGGCCACATAGGGATAAACAAAATGTTTTCCCTACGCGGTGATCCCAAGATCCAGCTCAGGTAGAAGGCCACGAGGATTACCACTAGACGCGCAGTTGCGGAATTGATGAAGCACGTCGCTTGATGCAGTGTAGTCCTCGCGATCCGTTCCGGTTCCACGATCCACGATCCGTACTTTCTTCACGATCATCGAAGTGCTGAACGTACAGCACCTCCGCTGGTATCCACACGTACGAGGAGGAGCGCCGGCGATGGACTGCTAGGTCTGGTACGGCAGCGACAGGACGGACTGGGGCTAGGGTTTCCAACACATGGAGTGACCTAACCTAGTTCTCTAAGCACCTGTACCCCAGCTTATATAGGGAGTGAAAGTGGGCTCCACTCACTTGTGGCCCATTCACTAAAAAGGCCTATATTAGCCACAGCAAGTCTCACTTGTTGACTAAGTCCATGTCTCTATTTGGGTCCAACCCAAATAGGTTTCCTGTTTGGGTCTAACCCAAACTTTCTCCCGCTCTTAAGTGTGTGACCCGACAGGCTCATGGTAACCCGGACACAATTCCGAGTCTTACTCGTGATCGATCAGTTGGTAGCAGCTCCTAGCAGAACGTGCCAACTCCCAAGTACCAATAAGTCATGACGACATACCTTCCAATGCGACTTTCGTCTGAGTCCCTTTTGCCTCACGATATACCTTGTCGGACTATAGGCGAATGATCGTCATCCCTTAAATAGTCCGACTCTCTTTCTCGATCCGAGATAAGTGATTCATCCGACTAACTCTTAGCCGGCTGCCTCGGTTAACACTTAACCGTTACACGCATGGCCATGCTTTCCGAATCATATCTTCCGAGAGGGCCCAGAGAATATCTCTCCGGATGGAGGGGCAAAATCCCGTCTTGGTTATTCACATCACGCAGCTTGATTCTCAGTCGACCCGAACTCCGCCTTTATAACTGCCCAATGACGGAACAGCGTTTTACCGAACCTATGTCGGAGATCCTCAACTCGGATTGTGCAATAACCTTAGGTCTAAGGATTACATTGATTGAGACATGCAAATGACGACTTGTTTGTTGCATCTCAATATGGGTCAGTCCGACTTGCTAAACTCTTTAGTCGAATCCATGTAAGTTGGAATAGCATCTCCATGCCCATGACAAGTGGAACCTAGTCATCTGCCGACTTTCACATTGGTCTAAGTTGTGTGTCCGGCAAAACCACAATGACCAAGGACAATTAGTATGAACAACATGAATATGTAGTTCCACAATCAAATCACATATTCGATGATACATATCAGCAGTTCATACATGGACCATAACCTTATGAATACATAGGAATATCATCATTCATGATTGCCTCTAGGGCATATTCCCAACAGAACGAGCCCGGGGACGATGCGTTCGCCGGTGCCGATGAGGTTTCCCGTCCGGATCTTCACCCCTGCTAGCGCTGCTAGCCCCACAGTGGGCGCTAACTATCGTGGTGGTGTCACGGCAGATGCCATGTATAGGCTAAATGTGGGTACTAAATGCACTAGGGGAATCCAGGGAGGGATAGTGTGGTGATTCCACACACGGAAGCTTTGTATTTGATTCACCTTAATAGATTACAAGTGGTCCTTGAGCTGTATTGGAGAGAGGAGGAAGAAGGAACTCTCTTACTCTCGCCACTAGCTAGCCCTCAGGAACTCACTAGTAAATTGCAACACCCTAGAGATCAATCTCTCAGAAATCAACCCCCTCTATAGAAGCCCTAGCCCTCCTTATATAGGGGTGGCTAGGTCTCCACTTAGGGCATACGTGGAGGCATATTCTAGGGAATATGCCTCCTCCCAAAATAGTAAGCCGACCGGGTCACTTTTCCCCCGCGTCATCCATGTAGAGGCTACGTGAGCCTCTGCGGCGCCTGCGTCATCCGACATTGGCTTCGTCACCTTTGTCGGCCACGCCTCGGTGATCCAGCCCCTGTCCGCTTCGCTCACGCTCTGCGTACAGTTGTCACCTTTGACCAGCGAGATACCTTCCTTCTCTTACAAGCTTGACATAACACGGATCCTACATAGTTGATCCGGCCACACCTGTTCCTGCATACAAGTTAGATACATCTTACCGACATACGGCTTAAGTCGGTTGAGACCAAGTTAGGTGGACGTCTCCTGGTCCGGGTTACTCCGTGATCCGGCCTGCCTTGAGGTGACTCGGCCAGCACATGCTTTGACCTTGCCGTACCTCGGCTAACTAGGCCTTTATACCCCGGCATGACCCTACCCGAGGTATCCCCCAACATGACCGCTATCTAGTGTTCCAAACCTGGATCAGATTGGTACCTACTAGTCAAACTAATAGCATGTGCCACATCCGGTCTTGGGCATAGCATGGCGTACATTATAGAGCCTATGGCTAAAGCATACGGGATCTTATCCATTATCTCTCTTTCTCCCACTGTAGCCGAACTTTTAGTCTTACTCAATGTCTTGTCTTGCAACATAGGTAAGAACCCCTTCTTACTTTCGTCCATTTTAAACTTCTTTAAAATCTTATCAAGGTATGTACTCTGCGATAGCCCTATTAGGCGTATCGATCTATCTCTATAGATCTTTATGCCTAATATATATGACGCTTCACCAAGGTCCTTCATAGAAAATTTGTTGTTTAGATAACTTTTAACACTTTATAAAAGATCTATATCATTTCCAATCAATAATATGTCATCCACATAGAATATCAGAAATGCCACATTGCTCCCACTCACTTTCTTGTAAATACAAGCCTCTCCATAAGTTTGGACAAATCCAAACTCTTTGATCGCCTCATCAAAGTGGAGACTTCAACTCTGTGATGCTTGCTTCAGTCCATAGATGGATCGCTGAAGCTTGCACACCTTGTTAGCATCCTTAGGATCGACAAAACCATTTGGTTGTATCATATACAACTCTTCTTCAATATTACCATTGAGGAATGCAGTTTTGACATCCATTTGCCATATTTCATAATCGAAATATGCAGCAATTGCTAACATAATACTAACTGATTTTAGCATCGCTACGGGAGAGAATGTCTCATCGTAGTCAACTCCTTGAATTTGTCGAAACCCTTTTGCGACAAGTCGAGCTTTATAGACGGTTACATTACCATCAGCATTAGTTTTTCTTTTGAAAATCCATTTATTCTCAACGGCCTTTCGGTCGTGAGGTAAGTCCACCAAGGTCTAAACATGGTTTTCGTACATGGATTCCATCTCGGATTTCACGGCTTCTAGCCATTTGTTGGAATCCGGGCTCATCATATCTTCTTCATACATCACAGGGTCATCCATTTCATCAACCATGAAATTTACAAAAGGATTCCCGTACAGTTCAGGAGCTGCACATGTCCTACTTGACCTGCGAGGTTCGGTAGTGTCCTCTTTTGGAGTTTCATGATCATTATCATTAGTTCCTTCTTCATTTGGTGAAGTCAACTCCGGAACAACTTTCGGTGCTGTGCCACTCGCCATTCCATGAAGAGAAGGTTCAGTAACCTCTTCGAGTTCTACCTTTTGACTACTCACACCTTTCGCGAGAAACTCTTTCTCTAGAAAGGATCCATTCTTGGCTAAAAAAACCTTGCCCTCGGATCTGTGATAGAAGTAATACCCAATTGTTTATTTAGGGTATCCTATGAAGACGCATTTTTCCGCTTTGGGTTCGAGTTTATCCGGCTGAAGTTTCTTCACATAAACATCGCATCCCCAAACTTTAAGAAATGACAGCTTAGGTTTGTTTCCAAACCATAATTCATTCGGTGTCGTTTCAACGGATTTAGACGGTGCATGATTTAAAGTGAATGTAGCGGTTTCCAGTGCATAACCCCAAAATGACAGTGGCAAGTCAGTCAGAGACATCAAAGATCGAACCATATCCAATAGAGTACGATTACGATGTTTCGACACACCATTATGTTGTGGTGTTCCGGCAGGCGTGAGTTGTGAAACTATTCCACACTCTTTCATGTATGTGCTAAACTCGTAACGTAGATACTCATCTCCATGGTCAGACCATAGAAATTTGATCTTTCTATTACGATGATTTTCCACTTCATTATGAAATTCTTTGAACTTTTCAAAGGTTTCAGATTTGTGTTTCATCAAAAAGATATACCCATATCTACTCAAATCATCTGTGAAAGTAACAAAATAATGATATCCACCTCGCGCCGACACACTCATTAGACCGCATACATCAGTATGTATGATTTCCAATAAATCTGTCGCCGATTCCATTGAATCGGAAAACGGTGTTCTAGTCATCTTTGCCATAAGGCATGGCTCACATGTATCAAACGATTCAAAATCAAGTGATTGCAAAAGTCCATCGGAATGGAGTTTCTTCATGCGTTTAACGCCAATATGACCTAGACGGTAGTGCCACATATATGCAGATATATCATCATTGAGTTTGATCCTTTTAGCATCAACATTATGGATGTGCGTATGAGTATTATCGAGATTCAATAGAAATAAACCATTCATCATGGGTGCATGACCTAAAAGATATTATCCATATAAATCGAACAACCATTGTTTTTGGATTTAAACGAATAACCACATCGCATCAAACAAGATCCAGATATAATGTTCATGCTCAGCGCAGGCACCAAATAACAATTATTTAAGTTTAAAACTAATCCTGATGGTAGGTGGAGAGGTAGCGTTCCGACGGCGATCACATCAACTCTTGATCCATTGTCGACATGCATCTTGACCTCACCCCTTGCTAGCGGTCGCTTGTTCCGTAGCCCCTGATTCGAGTTACATATATTAGCAACTGATCCGGTATCAAATACCCAGGTGCTACTCCGAGTACTAGTCAAGTACACATCAATAACATGTATATCATATATACCTTTGTTTGCCTTGCCGGCCTTCTTGTCCGCCAAATACTTTGGGGCAGTTGCGCTTCCAATGGCCAGTCCCCTTACAATAGTAGCACTCGGTATCAGACTTAGGGCCAACCCGGGATTTCTTTTCAGGCGTAGCAACAGATTTGTCGCCCTTCTTTCCCTTCTGTTTACCCTTCTTGTCTTTCTTGAAACCGGTGGTCCTATTGACCATCAAAACTTGTCGTTCTTTCCTAATATCCACTTCTGCAGTCTTAAGCATTGACGGAAGCTCGGGGAGAGACTTCTTCATGCCCTGCATGTTATAGTTCACCATGAATCTCTTGTAGCTAGGTGGTAGAGATTGGAGAACATGATGTATGCCTAAGTCAATGGAATCGTTATTCCCAAGGACACAAGCTTATCGGCGTACCCAGAAATTTTGAGTACGTGCTCACTTACAGAGTTGTTCTCTTCCATCATGTAGCTAAAGAACTTTTCTGAAGCATTATAACTCTCTACAGCAGCATGGGTATCGAAAATCATTTTCAATTCACCCATGTTATCAAAGGCATTGCCATTTTCGAAACACTTTCAAAGTTCTGGCTCTAGCACATACAGTATGCCGCAATGAACTAAGTTGTGGTCCTCCTGACGAGTTATATAGACATTCTTTTCTTTTTCAGGGGCATTAGGAGCTGGTGGGGGGCCTAGCGGCTCTTCTAGCACATATTGCTTTTGTGCAGCAGAGAGGGGAATCCTCAAATTCATGGCTTAGTTGGTGAAGTTGCTACCATTCCCAACAAGTTTCTATTTCTCCATGAACACATTGAAATTAAAAGCAGGTGGTGCCATCTACAACAGAATTTGTAAAGTTTATTTAGACTAAGTTTATGATAGATTGATATCAACTAAACTCCCACTCAAAAACAACATCCCTCGTGTCTTTTTGGTGATTACATGAACCAAATTCACTACACCAAGTCCGATCATCACGTGAGTCGGTGTAGCTTCAAAGGCGGGCATCTATATGGGCATCATATCAACTATATGACTCATGCTTAACCTTTCGGTCTGTGTTCCGAGGCCATGTCTGTACATGCTAAGCTTGCCAAGTAAGAACCTTAGTACTCGCGTGTATAAAACTGTCTTACACCCGAAATATGATCGTGGATTGAAGTACACCCGATCATCACGTGATGTCTTGAAGCGGCAAAACATAAACGACACTTACTTAAGGAAGAACACATTTTTATCTTGATATTTAAATGATGGATCATCTTATAATGCTACTAAAATGCCAAACAAGCAATATAAGATGCAAACATCATATGTGTAAAGTGAAATGATATGGTTCTTGCATTTGATCACCATCATGTGCATCATGGTATGATCTTTATCATTCCTTTGTGTGTAAGGCCAAGGTCCATGGAACTTACACATTAGGTGTGTTGTAAGAGTATCAAATATACATCAACTTACAACATTACCATATCATGACACGCCCATCAACGATCTAAACTAGATGCCTCTAATTTATCAATTGCAAGTTTTACTTGGCTTAGGGCTTTCGAAGATAGAACCGTTCTTACCTACGAACATGGAACCACAACGATGATAACCAAGTTATTAGCAACTCGTTGTAAATCAGATATTGACTATAGTAGGAGAGACAGACACCCGCCAACCACTTATGCAAAACTAGTTGCATGTTAGTTGTGGAACCGGTCTCATGTGCGATGACATGTAAGGTCGGTCCGGGACACTTCATCCCACTATGCTAGAAATATCCAAAGTACATATAAGAAGAAATAAAATGATCATCACCGCCCACATACTCTTATGTGTTCTACCTGTGCAAAGCACCTACGCATAGATCAGGCTCTGATACCACTGAAGGGTTCACAGCATAGAAAACAAAAAATTCCTATGATGAGAACTATACGCCAAGATCTATCTACTAGATACAAGCAACGGGTGGATATACATCGATGGAGAACTTACCCTCGAAGACAACAAAGTTTTGTTAACGAGTAGGAACTCGTGGATGATGTAGTCGTTCGCTTGCTGATCTCAAGATCGTGTGGAAGTCCTACCACCGCAAACCAGCAGCGCATCCGCACTCGCACACACGTTTAGGCCACCAAACAACCTCCACCTCCTCTCTCTAGCGATGCAGCGGAAGCAGCAACTCCTTCCAGACGAAATTCCACCGGGAACATGTATCTCGCTAATCTGAGACCATGGGGAATAATTCTAGAGGGGGAGAGAGAGATCCTTCACAAGGAGGTGTGAGAAAGAAGGGTGAGAGGGGTGGCCTTTTATGGGAGGAGGGGGTACCCCTATCCATGGCCGGCGCCCCATGGGGGGTGACCCCTCACCTCCCCCATTCATGTGGTGGTAACCCCCTCCACATTAAAATGCCCCTTCATGTTCTCTTTTAAAGTCTCCACTTTAAATGCATTAAATTTCACCAAATTTAATGCTCTCTCATTTAATAAAACTCTTTTATAAGTTTTAATCAGAATTTTGTTAATTACTTTAATTAACAAACATTCACATAAAACCCCTGCAACATTTCAATATTACATGCAGAACCAATTTCACCCGAAACAGTTTCGGTGTCTATTGAAATAATTCTAGCGCTTTGAAATTCATTCGTCTGAAACATATTTGCTCCAAATGGTGTTGGTGTCCCTTAAGTATGTCACCCTACGGTTCGTGAATAATGCAGACATGATCGAGACCCCTCTCAGATCAATAATCAAAAGCGGGACCTGGAGATCCATACTGACTCCTACACATTCTACAATGACTTCTGTGATCGTGAGAACCTTTAATGCTAATAACTAACTCCCTTTGTCTCGCGATATATTACATGTCCGAGATTTGATCATCGGTATCTTCATACCTAGTTTGATCTTGTTACCGACATGTACTCTTTTCTCGTTCCCGTGATATAACATTCTAGTGATCACATCACTTGCTTGCAAGCTAACCAATGTGATATCATCGAGAGGGCCCAGAGAATATCTATCCGTCATCGGGATGGACAAATCCCACTCTTGATCCATGAGCCTCTACATAACACTTTCGTAGTATTGAACCCGCCTTTATAATCACCCTTTCACTGTGTGACGTTTGATGTTATCAAGTTACTTTTCTAGTGTTAGTGATTAACATGATCTCATGGTCTAAGGACTAGGATTACTTCATTAGATGTTATAGCAATATAAACAGAATGACTTTGATCGTAATGCTATACTTCGGATGAATGTTCATCACATCATTCCACTAATGTTGTGACCTCGTTATTAACAACATCCAATGTCCATGATCAGGAAACCTTGATCATCTTGTTAATCAAAGAGCTAGTTTATAAGAGAGGCATAACTAGGAACTTTCCTTTTGTTTATTAAACACACATGTATTAACGTTTCCAAATTAATACAATTATACCATGCAAAATAAATATCTATCATATACTTGGAATATGTATAATAAAAACTTTATTATTGCCTCTCAGGGCATATTCCCTTCAGTTATCTAGATGGGGAATGCGAACTTTAAGGTGTGCTCTTATAGCCCTACATCGTCCAACCGGAGAGTAGTTCAGGGTATCATAATGAAGAGAAGATATTTATATGAGAGTGTCCACTAGTGAAAGTATGATCCCTAGATCTTGTTTCTAAGCATTGAAACACCATTTACAATCAGTCATGTTACATGTTTGCTTGCTCATATTTGTCAAAGATTTCTATTGTCACTCAGTCTGCAACCTTTGATCAGTCAAGTGTGTCGGACTTTTGTGATCCGTGCGAATTAGAAACTCACCAAGCTGCAGATACTATCTCCACTGCTGAATAGCCACTAGGATAGCCAAGTATACTCCTTCCCCAATGAGCGACTAATGTAAGCCAAAGGATGACCACGCCGTTATAACACTACACCAATGCTAGAATCAGAGGCATCAGTCTCAATTACAAATTAGACAGAGAAATTCGGCAAGGCGAGAACCGGTGCTAAAATCAGTGCTTCCTTCAAGGTTTGAAAAGCCTCGTCCTACACTACTGTCCAAACGAATACAATCCCCTTCTTGAGCAAGGCCTTCAGAGGTTGTCTAATGATAGCGTATTAAACTTCCGGTAGTAGCCAATGATTCCTAGAAATCCCCGCAATTTTTTTAGTGTTGTCGGAACCTTCTAGTTCTTGATTGTGGTAATTTCAGATTCATCCGTAGCCACTCCATTGCCAGAGATGACATGGCCCAAATAAGCTACACGTTGTTGTGCAAAAGCACACTTCGAAGGCTTCACCTGCCACTTGTCCTTTTGCATAATTTCCAGCACAACTGCAATATGTGTCAAGTGTTCTTCATAAGTTGAGCTGTAGATCAATATATCATCAAAGAACACCAGAGAAAACTTCCTGAGAACCAGTGCTAAGGATGCATTCATGGCATGCTGGAATGTCACCGGTGCTCCAGTCAAACCGAACGCCCTCACCTTAAATGTCGATTGTGCGTCTGGAAGGCTGTTTTGAATTCCTCCCCGGGTGCTAGACGGATTTGGTGGTACCCTACCCGTAGATCAAGCTTAGAGAACCATCGCGCTCCTGCAAATTCGTCCAGTAACTCATCGATAACTGGCACCGGGTATTTCCCTTTGACAGTCAGTACATTCAGGTGGCAGTAATCAACCACCAGCCTCCATGATGTGGTCTTCATCTCTTTCTCCTCCTTCTTGACTAGAATGACCGGTGACGCAAACATGCTGTTACTATGAGTGATCACCCATGTGCCAACATCTCCTTTATCTGTAGCTCAATCTCAGTTTTCATTGTCGGCGCCACTCGATAAGGCCGAGCTCCTGGATGAGGGGAATCTGATGGTCATACTGTCTGCACAGTGGCATGCCCTGTTGTTCAGCAAGCACAACAAAAAATCTCGACAAAAGTCCTTGTATATCACTTCGATGATCGCTGCCAGCAGCCTCACATTCATGTTGCACCATATGGAGTTCAATCAAAGCATGGGTCACCTTCGGCATTCCTTCTCCATACAACACAACCAGTTCGCCATGGTGCCCAAATGCCACCCACTGTTGAGCCCAATGTGTCATCATAGGACTGTGTTGCGCTAACCAGTCAAGCCCGAGGATGCCATCATAGCTGTTAAGATCCAACATCCTAAAAGAATCAAAGAACACATGCCCTTGGCATTTCCACTCTAGGCAAGGAAAATATTGTGCGCACCCGAGCAACTCCCCACCACAACCTTAACTTGGACAGGTGTTGGCAAGGACTAAGTTCCTGCGAGCGCGCACACTCTGTGCTTGTCAATGAAACATGTAGAACTCCCGGAATCAATCAAAAATGTCATTAGCTGCCCCTGAATCTCCACCTGAACATGCATCAACTTCACTAGAGCCGGAACTGCCTTGACAGCGTGTGATGAGATCAATAGCAGATGCTGGGGAGTAGGCTGTATCTGGGTGGTTTCCTCAACCAGACCAGGATCTTCCACCTGATCATCATCCTGCAGGCAATCGAGCATTTCCTGAACGACATGTAACTGGATTGATTTGCTACAAATGTGCTCCCTTCCCCATCTTTCTCCGTATCTATAACATAGACCTTTCGCACGCCTGTAGGCCTTGAGAATGCTCCACCTATCATCACTCCCTTGCCTACCAGTTTCCAATTGCTTCTTCTCTTCTACAGATTTCAACATCCATCGTGCTAGTGGTGGTGGGGTTGGAGGTGGAGGCTGCAAATTTTGTTGGCTGTACACCGGCGGCATCCTACGAGAGCTAGTAGTGGAGTTGTGCTTGACGGGAGTCGGGTCCATTCCATCTACCAATTCCTCATACAGAAGTGCCAATGAGAATGTAGTCTCTAGATTGTTAGGTTTCTGAATCCCAACCAACACTCGCACCCCTGGCTTCCAGCCATCCAGGAACCGGGTCATGTAATAGAGATGATCTAGGTGAGAGTCATATGCTGAGATCCTGTCAATCAGGTCTGAGTAGCGTTGCACATAATCGTCCACCAAACCTATTTGTTGGATATGGTACAACCTCCACATCAGTATCTGGTGTTGGTTCCTCATGAAGCGAGCTTGCACAACATTCAAGAACTCTGTGCATGTTGCCTGTGGGTACTTGTTCAGGTAAACTTCCAACCACGTTGTTGCCGCGCCAGTGAACTTGTTTGATCCATATGATACCTAGAGTGCCTCAGGTGTTTCCTAGCGCTGGAAGTACTCCTCACATCGGCATTTCCAAAGACGGGGTTGGAACCCTCGAACGCAGGCAATTCCACGCATGGAGCCGAGACAGAGGCTTCAGAGTTCAGATAGGAATGAACAGTTGTCGATAGAGAATTGGTTTTTAGCGCAGATTCCTTACCTCCTCCCAGAGAAGGCGTGTGTAAACCATAGCCCCATCCCACGTATGTCGTTGTAGAGCGGTGCCCAACTTGGCCGGCAGCGTCACTCCCTTGCTGCCAAGCGGCTGTGGCCGCGACATCCCCGGTTCGGTGTCGCGGCATCGCTAGAACCACGTGATCTAGGGTCGCAGACAAGCCCGCGATCTCAGCACTAATCTGCCTCTTGGACGCATCCAGATCCGCGCTAATGCTCGACTTGACTTCAGCAAGCTCCGCACCCACATCCGCATGGACATCGTCGATGTTGTCATTGATTTCAGCAAACCGCTTGCTGGCGTCCTCAATGGACGCACGGACGACCTCCATGACCTTCTTCTTGTGCTCGAGGAAGTAGATCTCATACGCCTCCCGAGTCTCGGCCCTGAGGATCTCCTAGAGGGCTCATGATTCAGCCGTCATGCCCTCCATGGCAGCGGCGCGACGGCGGACAACGAAGCAGGTGTTAATTTGGTGGCTAGGTAAATCCAGGTTGGTGATCTAGTGGCTCTGATACCAATTGTCAGCGTCCCAGGCCCAGTTCCACACACCGCGTCGCGTTTGGACATTTCCTGGCCCACCGTCGTGCACGTGGCCCAACATTCAGTGGAGATCCCACTCCATCCCAAAAGCTCGGACTGAAGGGAGTAGAGAAGCTCTCCCTTATAAGCTAGTTGTGGCCTCCTCCCATTAGCGAGGTGAGACTAAAGTCACCGGCAACGCTTGGTACGTAACACCCCATCCCCTTAGGAAGCCCCCAGACGGGCATGGTGGTGCTGGATCTGATACCACATGTGAGATCCAATGCGATTCGAATTCAGGAGCACTGTATCAATCGAGGAATTAGTGTGGATTTGCTCGTTCCTCCCTTCCACCCACCGAGCAAGTTTACATATGGCACTGCTGTCCAGAATAGCCAAATCCTTCCTAGTTCTGCACTAATCCTTTCCTGCCTTATATCTCTAAGAGCATCTCCACTCGTTTGGTGGTTCCCAGGGCCAAATTTAGGTCTGGATGAAGTAAAATAGGTCCAGATGGATCTTTTTTTGGCCTGGGAATGGCTTGGGAATGATGGTTTCCCAGACACGTTCCCAGCGCCGAGCGGACCGGAGTGGCGAACTGGGCGGCGGAGGACAACAAGACGCGGGCCAGGCGTAAGGGACGCCGAAGGCGTCGAGCTCCGCACGCATGGCCATGGACGAGCTCCATTCCCGCCGCCCGTTGGAGTCGTCGCGCGCCAAGCAGGCGCCCTCGTAGAGTGCGCCGCGGCATTCGTCGCTCGCTGTCAATCCAGGTTCACGTGGCCAGTCCCGCACGCACCATCCGTTGCTCGCTGGCAATCCAGCCTGATCGGAGCAGAGCTCACGGCCATGGACCCGTGCTCGTTCGTGCCCCCCTTCAGCTCTGCCCACCAATTCTCACCCAGCGCCGACGATGAGATCGATGGGCTCCATCACAGCAGACACGCCCGTGGAGCTGGTGTTCCAATCCAGGCTCCTGGACATCGAGATCCCGTGCCACCTGACGCTGCAGGACTACTGCTTCGAGCGCCTCCCCGAGGTGTCCGCCCAGCCCTGACTCATCGAAGGGCAGACCGGTGTCGTGCACACCTATGGCGAGGTGGACTCCCTCTCCTGCCGGTGCGTGGCGGGGTTGCGGTGGCTGGGCATGGTCAAGGGCGACGTGGTCATGGCCCTCCTCCGCAACTGCCCCGAGTTCGCCTTCGTCTTCCTCGGGGCCGCATGCCTTGGCGCCGCCACCACCACCGCCAACCCGTTCTACACACCCCACGAGATCCACCACCAGGCGAGCGCCGCCGGCACCAAGGTGATCATCACGGAGGCCTGCGTCGCCGACAAGGTCCGTGTGTTCATCGCCGAGCACGGGATACCCGTGGTCTCCGTGGACAATGGCGTCGACGGCTGCCTCGCATTCGGCGTGACGCTGCTTGGTGAAGACGGCGGCAGCACACGGCCATAGACGCGTCGTGGGGGAGAGAAAGAACAGAGAGGTGGGGGAGAGAGACACGTGTTGGAGGGAGTGGATGCGGTTTCATCCGGACGTTCCTAGGGCGTTCCCGGCTTCGTGGGATCGTCCTAGGAACGCCGTATTTTGGACGAAAATCAGCCTAGGAACCCCTCTTGGAAACACTATTGGGGCTTTTTCACAAATCTGGATAAAAAACTATACTGAGAATGGCCTCTTGAAAATGCTAATGGAGATGCTCTAACCCACTACGTCGTCTGCCACGCATGCTGGTGGACGCGCCGTCCTCTTGGGCCGCTTGGAGTTGATGGGCCTGGGCTGCTGACACTCACCGGCTTGTGGTCCTCGGGCGGAAGCAGGAGAACACGCGCGCCGTGCGCGGTGTGTCCAGGTAGAGGCAAAGTCTGGGGCCTGTCTCGTTTGGGTGTGGATTTGCGATCCCAGGTAGAGGCAAAGTCTGGGGCCTGTCTCGTTTGGGTGTGGATTTGCGATCGGCGTGTCCTTGAAGGTCCAAATGGATACTATCGCCCCGCTGAGTATGCGCTAAGTGCCTCCAAGAAATATAAGAATCCCTTCGTTCCTACACATCCAACACTACAAAGCTATGAAGAATTCCTTGCACGACACAATAAATAACGCAAGAAGTTGTAGCAGCTTTCTCCTAGATACGGACTCCGTGATCCAGGCTTGGTGCACAATTTTGAATATGAACCAGGAACAGGAAGGTCGAGGATTTATCACGCAACTAACACATGGCAGCACCGTGAGTACCTCTACAGTTCTTATCCAATCATCAACATTAATCATCAGAACATATTTGTTTTTCGTTTATAAGCTTGTGCGCATCACGGAGGCGGCCGTGGGGAGGATCGCGCAGGGGACCAAGGTACTTGGTGGGCGGCCACGATAAGATCTTCCCGCAGACCTTCAGCGCGCCGCCGGACGAGCAGCTCCGCAAGTCCTACGCGTGCTACCTCTCCACGTCGGCCGGCCCGGTGATGGGGGTCATGTACCTCTCCACGGCCAGGGTCGCCTTCTGCAGCGACACCCCGCTCTCCTACGAGGCCGCCGGCGGCGACATGACAGAGTGGAGCTACTACAAGGTAGTACACCATATCCTAATCTGAATTTCTGCGTTGCATGTAGGCGTGGAGCCTCTGCTTACCAAGTTGCATGTACTTGTCCGCTTGTCTTGTCTGGAGACTTCGTCCGAACTGTCGACTGACGGCGGTGCCGCAGGTGGCGATCCCTCTGCACCGGCTGAGGACGGCGACCCCGTCGGCCAGCAACCTGAAGCCCGCGGAGAAGTTCATCCAGCTCGTGTCCGTGGAGAACCACGAGTTCTGGCTCATGGGGTTTGTCAACTACAACAGCGCCGTCATGCACTTGCAAGAAGCTCTGAGCGGCTTCCACAATTTGCAAGCGTGACGACGACCGGCACCAGCAGGCCGCATACACGTTTGGTCTGCGGGAGAGGTTGTTCGCTAATCACCCGACGTGGGTGATGTTGTTGCAGAGGAACCGAGAAATTTCAGCATTGTGTTACTGGTGGCATTCAGTGTCAGATTCTGAAGCGATAGAAATTTGCAAATCGTTGTGTCCAAAGGATGTCCTCTGTAAAAATTTATTTTTGAAACAACACAAAGGAATTCACGTGATTAGGAACTTCCCAACTTTGTATGTTCGTCTTCCGTAATGAAGACCGCCTATTTCTCTTTCCTTCCCTACCGTTGTCGACCTTCGTAGATCATACTCCATCCGTTTTAAATTAAGATGTTTTAGTTTTGTGAAAAGAATGTCTCTAGACTATTTTTAGTGTATAGGTTCATTTAGGTTTGGTGTGAACCTACACACTAAAAGAGGTCTAAATACACTTATTTTACAAAGCTAAAACATCTTATATTTTAAAATGGAGGGAGTACCTATGTTCGACTGATATCTATGACCTTAATAGTTTATATTACAACATGGACTTCGGTTTAGTTTATAATATCCCACAAAATATGCAAAACCATCTCGAGTGGCTGCATCGAGAAAGGCGTAAGTTTATCCCAAAAAACACCGATTTTGGCGATAATGAGGAGCATGGTGGCGAGCAGTAAAAATAATCGATATAAACTCAATGAAAAGAAATCAACTCTAAGTGCGTCGCCGATTCTAGGTCTGTTGCCACATCATTTATCACTCCATGCCCAAAATACAAAGATGTGCCCAACACAACCACAAATATGTGCATCAAGGTCTCGGTGAATGACAATGTTTTCATCCGTGGAAACAACAAAGAACATACAGCGGACGTGTAAGTGCTAGCATAGGAACCCGAAGGATGGCATGCCTATTCAGTCATGTAGAAAGGAGGGCTTCGTGGAAAATTCGTGATGAACTAAGTATGTCTTCAATTAAGAGTTAATCCATTTGAAATTTCATCGATTCTATTAGTTTAGTAAAATCTAGTGTTGGGTGTATATGAGAGGAAATAAGCAGTTCTATTTTTTATTCAAGCAAGAGAACTTTTCTCAAGCATGGATGCTCAGAAAAGGAAGTTAGCTTCCCAAGAGAAGGAGCACTCTTTCAAGTGTCGAACAAGTAATTGTAGTTGTGGAGTTAGCAAATGGTGAACTCAATAGAAGAGTTTATTTCTTACTCGTTAGAGGCCTCCCCCCTTGGCGACACAGGGGAAACCCTAGCCTCCACCGCTAGAGGCCTCCCTCCCGCGTTGCCGCTGCCGGAGGGTCCACCGGCAAAGCTGGGCGTGTCTCAGGGATGGAGGCGGCGGGGTGTTTCCCCTCTCCTCCGGCGCGAGGGTGTTCTGCTGGCGGCGCGAGCTGGTGTTGGTGCCATCGGCGGGCGTGGAGGCTTCAGGATGCGGGTGGCGCGTCGCGACCAGGAGGGTCCGGCAGCGTTGTAGGCGGAGGCGGTGCGCCGGCCTTGGGCTGCTGCAGGGGTGGGGTGGTTGCCCGGGCCTGATCTAGGCCCTGGACGGGCTGGGCGGGCCGCAACCATGGCGCCTCTTCCGTGGCAGTGTAGGAAGCCGAGCTGGCGGGCTCGGGCATGGAACCGCTCGGGGCAGCGCCCCTCGACCATGGGCGGGCGGGAGGGGTGGCCGTGCTGCTGCTCTGGTGTCGGCAGCGTCCGTTTGCCGGAGTTGTGGATGCCGGGGTGGCGGCCCCGGGGACGCGGTGGCGATTGGTGGTCGGCAGCCAGATTTTGCCTCGACGCGACGGTGGCGTGGATGACGGTAGGTCTGGGGGTGCCTCGGCGCGATGGTCTCATGGGGGCGGCGCCCAGCTCCGTCGCTTTATTGGTGGCTGTGTAGGGTTGCGTGGGTGGCAGGCTGGCTAGGGCGCGATGGCCCTGGTCGGCTTTGCAGGTCTGTTGCGAAGCTGTGCCATGGATTGAGGACGGCGATGCGGCGGTGCCGCTTTAGTGGGAGAGGCGCTAGTTCCCGGTGTCTCACGTTCGGTGATAGGTTGGTGTGAGGAGCTCCCCTGCGACGCGAGGAGGCCGGAGCGACGGCTCTAGATCGTGTTGGTGGTGATGCTCTACCTTTGGATGCGCGGGAGGCGGGGCATGGCTCCATGGGCGTAGGCGTCAGCTCTCGTGCTCGCCGGGCGGCATGGACTGACTCTGTGATACTCCATTGGAGGTGGTGGTCAAGGTCTCCGGACGAAAGTCTAGCCCGACTTGGTCGGTGCCGACAACGGTGACGCTTGAGGGCGCCGTTCTCCCTCTTGGGAGCATTGTCGTGGAGTCCCGACACCCCCTCTGTCCATCACTCCAGGGTGAAAACCCTAATCTGGCTTGCGGGATTGGATGACGGCGGCATCTTTTGGACATCGTTACCTCCTTGGAGGCGTCATTTTTCGGAGTGAGGGGAGCCATCCTTACGATTCTTGTGATGTCGGTTGAGTCGACGTCTTCGGGCCCCGTCGGCGTGCGAGTACCGCTGGTGAGTTCATTGCGGCCAGCCTCTCGCCATGAAGCCTGAGAGGCCTAGCCGTTTCTTTCGGCTCTGACTTTCTCTTCGGGGACGTGGACTAGGTTTTTCGTAGTGCCCGCTGTTGCCGTTGAGCTGGTGTCGTTTGGCGGTGCTCCAGACCTTGTTGAGCTGGGTAGTGTGGCCCCATGTGGGTTTTGCCGGTTTTCCCTAAAAACTGTGTTGTTTGGGGTATTTTTTAGTCAGGTTTCCCTTTTAACTGGATCTATACGACTATATGAGGTTCGGCCGATTTTCCTTCCAAACCGGCCAACTCTTTTCTTTTTACGAAAAGGCAGAGCTCACGTTGATTGCTCTAAAAAAAAAATCTTACTCGTTAGAGGAGGGTTGTTCTCACCGACTAAAAATTTCCAATGCTTGTCCCAAGCCAAGAAAAGATGGTTGTGCAATCTTGTTTTTTACTGTAACTGCTACAACTACAAGACGAGAGAGAAAAATGCTAAATCCAGTCCATCGTAAAGAAGACTGTAACATTGAATTGATTTCCGCACTAGTTAAACTCTTATTTTGTGTCGATAGTTCCATGAGAAGGAAACGATGTGTCAATAGGTCGACCCCGTTCCCCTCTCATTCCCCTCCCACCTGTCTCCCGTTGAGAGTCAACCCTTGGGTGCCGGGCCTTCCCCAAGCCCTCTCCGGCGGCGCTGCTCGCCGGAGTTGGGGGAGGGGGGCGCCGGAGTAGTTGTAGGTTTGGCCTTGTGCCGGTTGTGGGTGTTTTGCCTAGTATAGTCGAAGCGGAATCCCGGATCTCGGCACCCAGATCCCGGCGATTTTAGGACTTGTTCTTCCTTTGTTGCTTCTCCGGTGGTCGGAGTGGGGAGTGGAGGGAAAGGTCAGTGCCTCTGAATAAATCCGGCAGTGCGGTCCACCTGGAGAGGGCATGGTGCTGCGAGCTCGAATTCTTCCCGGCCGGCTATGGTAGCCAGGGGGAAGGCGGTGGTGCAACAACAAGGTACGCATCTGGGGCACTCCTGGCCAGCCGAGGAGGCAGGTGGGAGTTCTCCGGCGGCGTGGTGGCCACGACTTCGTCCTGGTGGTCCGGCCCCCCGGGTTGGGGGCTTCCTCGGTGGTGTTCTTCTCGAGTGGGAGGAGGATTTCTTGCTTGTCTGCTGTGGAGACGAGGAGGCTTCTTCTTCGTTCTGCTTCCAGTGCCTCGAGGGAAGATGCAGGGTGTTCTTCTTGGCACCTTGCTGATGATGCGTTGGATCTTGGCCTAACTGAACGGCGGCATGATGTTGCCACTGTTATCCTTTTACGATCTACTGATCTCATTTCTGCTCAGATGCTGCTCTGCTTTGGCCATCATGGTGATGGTTGGGGTAACAATGAGCTGGGATTGGATTTGCACTAGAGATTCAAAGATGCGGTGCTTTCTCGGCATGCTGCTCCAACTGAATTATTTCAAATTTTCTCTTCTCTGGACGCACTTTTTGGGCCTACATGCTTCACTAAGGATCTCCTGAGAATTGCTGTGCAGGTTTTCTTTGAGATCTTCATGTCACTCGGGTGTGCACCGGAGGCAGTTGAGATCGTCTCTGATGTCGCTCCCCAGATTCAACTGTGAAGATCTCCCTGTGTTGAGCTCGATGGCGCGGCCTCAGTATCTACAGCTCAACTTTCGACCTCGTTTGCATATACCATATCGATTGCCAGTTGAGCTGCTGGTTGTTCGGTTTGTTAGGTTATGTGAGGCCCCTGAAGAACACAATTGCAGGTGTGGCAATTCCATGTTCTCGATGGAATCTCTGGCAGGCTCCAATGGTGTTTTTCTGCGTAGACAACTTGAGTTTTCAGCTTTACCTCTTTTATGTGAGCTTGTAGACTTTAGGTTCGTCTTTGATCTTCAGAGTTCAAGTTGTAAGAGTTGTGTCGTTCTCTTTTTCTAATAATATATCGACTCTTCCGTTAAAAAAAACATGAGAAGGAAACTATCTTATTTCAAACTAGCACTACAAGAGAACTGGCCCGTAGAGTCACTATTTTGGCCCCGTAGAGACACTTATATTGATTTATGCAGATATAGAGGTATTTTACACATTGTCTCAAAAGTGTCGCTATGGGCAGTGTCTCTTAGACCATAGTCATTTTGCGAAATGCCTATATATGCATACAGTCACTTTGTATGTACACCGGGAAGTGTATCTACACACATAGAGGCACTTTGTATGTACACCGGGAAGTGTATCTACACACACAGAGACACTCTGTATGGATACCACGGAGTGTATGTACACACATAGAGACACTCTCTCTAGATAGCGGGAAGTGTATCTACACGCATAGAGGCACTCTGTCTGGACAGCGGGAAGTGTATCTACACACATAGAGGCACTCTCAAGATACATTTGAAATGTGCATGTATAGGTATAGGGGCACTTTTATGCGGCAATTTGGCTTGTCTCTAACATTAGTAGAAGTATTTCTTTGTGGCAAAGTATCCATCTTTAGAAACGTAGACATATTTAAATGAGGCATTTTTATTTTGTCTCTAGAAACTTAAAGGCATCATGTAGAGACAAACATGTCACGTAGAGGCACCTTGTCATGACATGTTGTTTTTATCTTGAGACATTTTTATAGTTCCTATAGAGGCATCTTGGTATGTCTTGAAAGCTACAATGCAGTGGCATCTTTTTACGTCTTCAGTAAGATAAATTTTCATCTCAAAACAATAGACAATGTCAAAAATACAATAAAACAAAAATAAACATACAAATAATATTGTGACATAGGACCACACGATGATTGGATACTTATTCATAGAATCAATCGATATAGAATTATAGATATGATAAAAAATATGAGTATTAAATTTTAAATTGACACCAGAGTGTTAGCTATATGCCCATGAAATTAAAAAACATAAAACTAAACATGTTCCAAGCACGAACAATAACCTTCCCTTGGTGGACAACATCACAACAACCAAATAACAATAGTTTCACAAATACTACACACCACTAGACAAAGCGACCAAATACTTAAAAGTTTCCGTCTGAGATCTTTTCATCAGCCATCATATGGAGTCAAACATAGAGATCCTACAATTACCATACCAATGTCACTTTAGTCTCAAGAGCAATATGCTGATGTAGAAATGATGTATTCTTCCTATCATAATTCAAGTAAATTACCATTTTGGGATTTGCTTAGATTGCAAGGCTAGAAAGGCATGTTGCCTCAATTTGAACCATCTTTTACTCTCTTAACCTGTAAAAAAGAATAGTCGTTCTGATGATAATTGACACACCGTGCATCAATTCCTTTGCAAATAAGAAATCCCACTCTAGAACCAGGAAATGTTAATTAGATTACATTAATTAAACTTACATGAGTAGATGGCCAAGCAATGCAATGACCAATAGCATCTTGTACAGTCTGGATATGCCCAAATGGTCGAGGCAGTCTTTCACATCCAAGTTTACTAACTTCTAGAACAGTGATTGCCCAATATGAATCGCCAAGTGTATCCCCTTCAACTACATAATTGCTATCTCTACTCTTAATTATTCCTTTACCAACCACCAAATATTTAGTTCTTGGGACTAATGAGACCAAGACCACCGTTTTTGGTTTCTACAAATAAAGGGATCAATTAATTAATACGAGGATATGTGACTTATCACTAAAATGTAAGGAATCATCACATTTGTGCACTTTATCTCTTTAGATGATGAAGCAATCTAAAACTAGAAAATGTTCATGATCATAACCCTGTGCAAGGATCAAAACTAGAGAATATAAGTGCATTGTAGCATGATCATAAGAATATGCAATGATTGAACTAAGAAAATGTATTTTTTAGAGTAGCTATTGCAAGACATCACTAATTGAATATTTGACGGTGAAAACAACAAATTAAATACTCTTTCGAGAGGCGAAAGGTACATATGTAATAAACATGCACCTTAAGAAGATGTCATGACACAAGCCAAGTCTTAGCGGGTGCCATTATGTAGCAAATAATGAAAAAGTAAATATGATTTAGGAAGATGCCATCTATATGCTACAATATTATATTTGCAGACATAAATGGGTAAGTATGGTTATGTCCCATTTCTAAAGGCCATAAGTGATTCCTTCCCGGATGCATTGCTATAAAAACCCAAAGATGGAGTGGGTTCATGCATAATTACATGTAGAGGAAGGTGGCTAAGCAATTGTCAACTATGATCTACTAACTATGGTTGTTCCAGATGATAGAAACCCGAAAAAGACAAGACATAGTGGACAAATGGTGTAAAAAGAGCAATCTGACTAAGCTATCTATCCCAAGAAAGTGCAGCTCCTAACTGATAAGGACCTAGATTAGTACAATATTCTGGATACAAAAATCAGTTCCACGCACATAAATCTCACGGGTCTCTTAGTAATTCATGTAAAAGTTTGCGCACATGCCTGTAGTGTTTCTGCACATTGTTTAGCTGCTTATGGAGTGGATAATCTATCAAATGTGGCATGACTCGTTTCTAAGTTATATAAATGACCTTGTTGTTGGCATTCTGTCCATCTCGTCTAGTTAATGGAATCCTATGTGTTCTACTAAAAAACTATGCGGATTCACATACCTTTTGTGCATTCTTATGTTTTGGTACTTCCTTTGTCTCAGATACCTATAGTAGACAAAACAAAATGAAAAGAACCGCAAGGAGATTAAGTTCTTAAAAAAACATGATATAGATAAAAACTTGTGACAAGCATTTCAGACTGCACCTTCACAAATATTTGTTCATGTGGTGAGGGTGTATTCTGGCATTGTTCCTTTTCTTTAGCAACATGTGCACACTGCATTGTCAACCAAGCATGTTCAGTATAAGAGACATTCCAAAGAATATAGTGTAATGAAACGAATTTCACATGCATGATACATGTTGAGTGAGGAAGAATAATTTCCAACTAGAAAATATAATGTAGCGGGTACTTTGGACTATAAGTTTGGTAACACAAGAATACATTAGTTAGACGTGCATTTATCTAGAATCCAAATGCTGAAAGGACAACGAGCAATACAACCTTTGTATTTTTGATTGAAGTTTGAATAGCTTCATTGGATTCAGCAGTCTCAGTAATGTTATGATGTATAACAACATCATTGACTCTTTTCAAAACATTCACCTATGAGAGGAACATGGAAAAAGTAGTTTAACACTTCTTTATTTCAGTGGAAGAAGCATAGATATTTAGAATGATGCAACTCTAAAAAAGGATACAAATACTTGACGTGAAGTTTGTTCAAGTGGTTCATTCCTTGTGGATGCCTACAGTTTTGAGAAAAAACAGTGGGAATTGATTTATGAAGTATTTGGCGAGGTGCGATAAATAAGTTAGAACTACTATGGTGGACGAAGATGAAAATAGAGGTATTTGATAATATCTTTTAGAAACACACCTTCCTAGTTCTATCTTCGAGATCCTTAGGTGTAGGATTTTTCCAAATTGTGCTTCCTGCAATTAGTCAAAGTTTCAAATATATTTACAATGTCTAATGAACCACAATTTTGGTCAAACGCACTAACAGAGGATGACTAATTTGAACTTTAAGAATATTCCTAATAGCATGCACATGAAGCAGATCTAATCCACAGCTAGATGAAGATGCAACCAACCAATGATGACTCGTGACACCCATTTATCATGATAAAAGTAGTGACATGGTCCACAATGCGACCTTCAGATCACTTTCTGTAGTATAAACATTATTCATGGGTTCTTCAACACCATCAACCTCATAACCACCGCCAACTTTATCAGAGACGATGTTCACCTATCAAAGAATAATAAGAACAAATTTTTGAAATGACATATACACATAGTATTGAACTAGACAAACATGAATGTCAGCATGGGAAACAATACTACAACTTTACACGAAACTGAAACTAGAAAACCGCCCATGCATTGCTACATGATTACAATCATGTATGAGATTTAGTAGTATAGATAAGGAGTACAAGAAAAATAGTAAAATCTAGGGGGTTTACCGATATGTTGTTCGACTGGAGCCTAGAGGCTGGGTCCTCATCCGGTTGGCCACTCATCTTGATCTATCAAAGAAATATTAGAACAAGTTCTGGAAATGACAAAATCAAGTAAAGTACATATACATAAATGTTAGAATAACAATGTACTAACTTCATTTCTAGGAGCCATGACTTCATTCATCCAATCTTTATCAAGATGGTTTCGTACCATAAAAGCATACATTCTCTCCATGAATCCAGTAACTTTTTTCAAATCAGCTTTCACTTCTTGAAGTTCTTCTTGAGCCATGACTTCACTTGATGACCCTTGAACAGAAGTTGAACCTCGACATAACTTTCCATCGCCCTAGTATTTCTCATCATAGTATCCACCAATTGTTGACTCTTTTGCTATAACATCGTCAAACACTTTGTCATAATCTTCTGGTGATAGCTCCCCATTTTTCTTCCTCTCAAGAATTGCTAACTTCTTACGAGCTTTATGCTTAAAAATAAAAGGGAAATCAGAAAGTGACATAAATTGAAGAACTATGATAGACTACCAAGAGAATAACCGATACCATAAGTTGCTGGACATTCTTATTTGTATATTTGCCATCCTTCTTCCTATGAGATTCATCCCATAGATCAATTTTGCTAACAGGGCCTTTATTCTTGACTTCCTATACAACAGAAAGTAAAGCTTACCACTAACTAAAGATGAAAGCAATAGTACATTCAAAGAAAAAGATACTACCATCTCCTTTTTTAGTCTTGCATGGCTTTTCCTTTCGGTGGTGTGTGGATGGCGTTGTTGCTTTCCAACTTCAGAGTTCCTCTCACATGTTTTCTGCACAAAGCAAGTTCAGTTAATAAAATAAAAACTAAGCATTTATTTGTTTCACACGTAAGAAAGGCAACATGTACATGACTGCGTGTTGCTCCTGGCACCAAGTCCCAGGTAGTGTTATCAATTGATGTTTATTAACACCACTAGGAACTCGTCGCTTGATTTGATCTAGTGGAAACTTATCTGGCTTGTAGTAATCCTTCTTCAAGGAACACTTGTAAGCTCTCCACCCTTTGTTGACAATCTTCAACATCCATCCTTCTGTAGTGTCCTTTGTCTCCTCAGGGTAGATGAATTTTGTAGAACCAGCACAAGATGGACATGCATATGTTCCCCTTGTACTCCAACCATATAAATATGCTAATGCAGGAAAATCATTGTGTCCATAGCAATGCAGCCCTCAACTTGAACTCTCTCTTTGTGGTAGAATCAAATGCATCCACGCTTGTCCATAGTTGTAAAACCTCTGCAATCAGTGGTTGCAGATAGACATCAATATCGTTCCATGGACTAGCAGGTCTAGGTATGATCATTGATAAAATTAAATGTGTTTCTTTCATGCAAATCCAAGGAGGAAGGTTGTAAGGAATAAGCATTACTGGCCATGTACTATGCTTCAGATTCATGCTTTTTTAAGGATTAAATCCATCACTAGCAAGACCAAGTCGTACATTACGAGAATCACTCGCAAGTGAAGGTTCAAACTCATCCAACTTTTTCCAGGCTTTTCCATCGGCTGGATGGCCTAAGAACTCATCTTTTGTGCGTTCATCATCATGCCACCTCATGTCATTTGATGTTTTATTAGTTGAATACAACGGTATCAATGGGAAGTAGCGCAAAACCTTTGCAGGCTTTTTCTTTTTTCTTGATTCTGTTGATGTATCATCACCCTCATCAAGCCAACGGGAGCTCTTGCAGATATGTCAAATCTCTTGGTTAGCCCTCACACCCCAAAAAAGCATGCAATCTTTTGGACATGCATGTATTTTCTTGTAGTGAAGACCCAAGCCTAGAATTAGTTTTATAGCTTCATGGAAGGTCTTTGGTAGACTCATTTGAGGGTATGCATCAGCTAGTACTCCAAGTAGTAATGTAAATGATTCTTGGGTCCACCCACTTAAGCACTTCAACTGAAATAGCCACACTAAAAAGGATAGCTTTGAATATGATTCACATCCATCATGTAAACTGGAGTCTGCATCTTTCCAAAAGCTTGAAAGTTTATTTTTGCTGATTTCATCTTGACCTTCAGCAGTGACATTTTCTTGTTCAGGGGACCTTGATAGTACATCAGGGAAGACAACATCTTCATCATCGAAAGATGTGACATTATCTTCTTCAGGTGAGCTATCACTTACATCTATGTACTCAAGTTGTTCATCTAAGGAACCTTCTGATACGCTAGAATGCGAAACAGAACCACCAGGCATATTTGAAACTGCATTAAGGAGCCCTGTCATGTCGTCCAATCTTCTATAGTCACCTTGTCTTGGGATAGGAGTAGGGTTATTAGAAATAGGCACATTGTCACTGGCATGGCACATATGATCAGATGCTGCTGTCGAGGAATGAAAATGCTCTCCATGGGAGATCCATGTTGTATATCCTTGTAGGATACCATCACATCTCAAATGGGTTTTTACTTTACCATAAGTCTGTCCCCTTTTGTTTGCACAATTCACACATGAGCACAAAATCTTGCCGCCATCTGTTACATCTTGGAATGCAAAAGAAAGGAACTGCTCAACGCCTTGTTTGTACTTTGTGCTAGTTCTTAATTTACTAATCCAGCTCTTATCCATCATTATATGCAAATGCTGAAATAGAATAGCGAGAATGGTAGTTACTAAATTTCTAGTTAGTGAACAAAGTTAATGGTATATAAAAATAATGTAAACTAGTACTAGTGACCACAAAATATCTACATATGGTTGTCGAAAGTCTCAATTTTTTACATTTATGTTTTTGCTAGCGCCTTAGAGCTTAGTTGAATCTTCTCTCGGGTTGACAGCTCCAAATCTGTGACCTTTCATACCCCAATGTTCCTTAGTGAAATTATCTCTTGTATAATTTTCATTGTCAAGCTTCTCTCGAGTCTTGTTCCATTTTTGTTCCTTTTGATTTTGGACATCAAACAACTGTAAGCATCATGGAGGTCAGCTTGAAGACAAGTGTAAGTTTCAGTAGTCATCTTAGAGACATGAGTATGTTTATGTAGTCAGATTAGGATTGTATCCTTTATTAATCTCTTGTTGTTGTAGTATTGTCATGGTTTTCAAAGAGCCAAGTTAGTACGGATTTACCAATTTACTTGTAATGTTATATATATCTTTCCTACTCGGTTTTCTAAAAATAATTTAGTCAAAATGGAGTATCTAGATTTCTTGGTTGTTAGAATTGCCTAAGGTATTTTTGTAGAGTAAAAGAAGGATGTACACATCGCACACTCCACTCACGCCATCACGCACTCACAATGTTTATATGCATAAAATTTATAACTTTTACTTGTAAGAAATTTAGTATTGTATTTCTAACTTTTCTAGCACTGATATACCAAATGATTGATATGAGGAATTATATGGTTTTGCAGATTTAACACCAAGAACGTTGCCTTCACTTTTCAGTTGTTTTCGAAGACCATGTAGGAGAGTTGCAATATATACTAGTAGAAAGAGAAAAATCTACAACGCCTTTGCAGGCAAAATCAGTGACAAAACATCAAAAGCCAAAATACATCAGCAACAACAGTACGCTTGACAGCCACAAGTTGAATGCCATGGATAGCTCTGACTTTCATTAACTCTAAGAAATGCTCCTTTTTTTCTTCAAAGTTTACAGATTGTACAAAACATGCCAAAGTTGACTTCTTTTACATACTCTGTATTTCAGTTTACTGTATAGTCCCAGATATATTTACTCTTCTAGGTATGTACTCTAGTGGTGTATACTTGTTCTGGTTCAGCAGTTACATACAAAATTGATTTTAGTTAGTGTACACAAAGTCAACTTTTTGGTTGGACGGAATTATCATATTTGAGAATGGAATCTGTTTGTGGATAGGATTCACAGAGCGAAGTACGGGTTTTGATGAGTTCATGCATACTATAGATTAAACAATGAGGTGTAGTAGTTCATGTTGGAAATATGCCCTAGAGACAAATAGTAGTAAGGACTATTATAATATTTCATATAGTTTATGATTAAGTTTTATATCATGCTATAACTGTACTGAGTGGAAACATCAATACACGTGTGATATACAAACAACCAGGGGTTCCCAGTGAAACTCTAATCACTGGTTCATTGGTCAACAAATGATCATGTTTCCTGATCATGTGGCATTTATGCCAGTTGAAAATGAGGTCATCTCATTCGAAGAATGAGATGATGAACCAATACCCAACCTAAACATCGTGACCCGATCATGTCACGAAGTTCAAGTTACGATGATTAGAAATGGATCCTCGTAGACTATTCCTTAGACCGTGAGGCTATATCAATCACTGTCTCCCGAGGGTGTTTAGATATCATCAAACGCCATCTGGTAAAACGGTGGTTATAAAGGTGTGTTCAGGTATTTGGAGGAAACCGTAGAGGCAATATATGTCGAGAGTGGGATTTGTCCGTCCATGTGACGGGAAGATACTCAAGGGCCCACTTGGAGAAGTTATATCCAATAGCTGCGCAGCGTGTAATTGGATCACGGGGATATCACTTGTCGGGACGAGTTAAGTAGCATTGTTCAGTAACGAGATTGAACCCGACATGGTGATGTCAATGATCAGATCTCGGGCAATGCAAGTATCGAATGACAAAGGGAATAAGACACGACTGTCCCGGTTCAAACGACGAAAGATCTTCGCGGAGCGCACAGGGGTCACATGGCCATCCAGGTCCCTCTGTTGATCATTGGTGCGGGAGTGTCCCGACCATGTTTGGAGTGTTCCCGAACCATAGGTTATCATGCTTAAGGGCTTGATGATGCTTAGAGAGTGTTTATAGGATCGGTAGAATCACCGAAGAAAAGAAGGGAGAAAACCGGAAGGGTTTCGGTAAGTCCGGAGGATGTCCGGAGTGGAGGTGGAAGGTGTTCCATGGCCACAGACATTAGGTAATGTGTGAATGAATGTTAAATATTCATTTATTCATTTATTCATAATTATTTAATAAAGATAAAATAAATTAAAAGGTCAAAAGGCTTAATGGGCCAATTTCCGGAGGGAGAGGGCCCATTAGGGAAAGGAGAGACGGAGAAGGGGCAAGGGGGCCGGCCGGCTGGGCCTAGCCCCCCGCGCGGGGCCCACCAGGGGCTGGCCGGCAGCCTCTCCTCCCCCTCCTCTCCTTTAGTCCCACCCCGGGACTTGAGGGGAGGTAGTACCTCCCCTCCCCCTATATAAGGTGGGGTATTTGGCCTAGAAAACAAAAAACCAATAGTCAATAAAGGTCTCCCCACTTTTGGGAGGACGTCCAATTGATATTTTCTCTCTCCCCCTCTCTCTCTCGTGACCGTGGTCCCAAGTCTGGACTGCGCGAGCGAGAGACATCTTCACCGCGGAGCGCCGTCGCGCTGCGGGATTTGGATCCGGGAGCTCTACTTCCGCAACTGCTGCTGGATCGGGGAAGCGGGAGTCATCGTCAGGCACCGGACGTGTGTAACTCCCACGAGGTGTCACACTTGAGGCACTCAAGTCGTTGGAGCTAGAAGGAGCGCAAGGACTTCATCACGACCTTAAGGTTGGCTTTGGCTCGTCTACATCAACCACGCTCTCCTGAGCATTGACAAGGCTTTTCGGTCTTCGAGGGTAAGTTCGCGAAAAGCCCCTCCCGTTACTGTATTACTAATAGATAGGTCCTGGTAGCTTCAGGGGTTCAGGGGCGTAGAGTAAAATTTATTGTTTTTATGAGCGGAACCCCTACAGTGGTATCAGAGCTAGATCTATGCGTAGTAATGCCAGTACGGGTAGAACACATGAGATGTAGCGTGTCGGCGTTGATCTTTTAGTTTTTACCCTCCCACGTGTACTTGTGTATACTGCAGCAATGCTTGATGAAGCGGCCCCCAACCGACTTTACGCGTTCATTCGCGAGACTGGTCCACGCTTTACATACGGTTTGTACCGTATAAAGTGGCTTAGGGGGTGTCTGTCTCTCTCGCATTAGTTGGTATACCATTTGTAACGGAGGGCCCCGAAAGGGGTGTAGTATAGACAACTACTTGATCAGCGTTGTGCTGAAAGTTCGTAGGTAAGAACAGTTCTCGTACGAAAGCTCATTCAGCCACGTAAAACATGCAAACATAAAGTAGAGGCGTCTAACTTTGTTTTGCAGGGAGGCGTTGCTTTGTGATATGGTTGTGGCAAAGGTAAAGTAATTACCTTTTGTTGCATAGTAGTAGATAGTCATGAAGGTGACAAACTACCACGCCAGAATGACACTGGTACCCTAGTGTCTACGGTGCCGGAACCCGGTGACGGCGGATGGAGATCACGACGTGAAGGACCATATCACATAGCATTTACATTCAATGTTATTGTTTGTATGTCTTATTGTGTGCTAGTATTAGATACTCGACGGTAGCCTAATAAGATGATCCCTGTTAAAATAACCAACGATTGTGTTCCCCCTTAGTGTGCACCACCAAGAAAGTTCTTCGGTATGAGGCAGGTCGTGATGATCGGGTGTCAGACATATCTACGTTCGCATACAGTGGGTGCAAGCCATGTTGCACAGCGAATACACTAAGGTTGAGTTGGCGAGCCTAGAACGCTAGAGAAGCGTGGCCTCGGAACACGGATGGTCGAAAGATCGAGCACGAGTCGCATGAATGATGTGACCGACGTTTAGCGTCCACCCTTGAACCCACATTGACCACCCTTGAACCCACATTGATGCCGTGATGATCGGGGGAGATGTGGCTGATAGGGGTCGTGTTATCACTAGGAACCCTCTTTGGGGATAGGTGTTTCTGAGTGGAGTTATTATTAACTCATTTAATTATAAACTTAGTCTAAATTCCTTTTGCAATTATAAATGTAGAAAATGGTTTCTGCCGAGATTACTTTTCCTATCGACGATTGGTTAAAAGGAGAAAAGCTCAAGTTAGATGGATCCAACTTTTCTGCATGGGTCGTACGCCTATTTGATCTCCTTGGGGAGAACGATGTAGCTGACTACATGACCTGCGAGATGTATTTGGAGCCACCCTATTCTCATGAGACCCAAGAGCAGCGGGATCTGCGTTGTCGGCGTCGTGTGATGGCCACATTTATATCAGTGACCATGCGCCTGGGAATGGAGGATGGGTTGTGGCCAATGGTGGGGAGTCTCAAGCCCCGAATGGTCATGGCACATCTGAGAGCATATTTCGTGGAACAAGTGCGCATGTGGGAGTATGAGCTGATGGGAGACTTCCTCTCCATAAAGATGGAGGAGGGCACCTCACTGGATGAGCACTTATTGCGCCTCTACGATGTGTATATGAGTCTGGCATACTACCTGGACAACTGGTACTCAAGCTCATTTGTGATGGGAGTTGTGCTACGGTCGCTTTCTCCAAGCTTCCAAGCACAAGTCAGGATCTGCGTTATGAGAGGTGACACGGAAACACTGGATTTCCTTGAGTTCATATCACATTTCAGAAATGTGATAGATGAACCCAACGTCGCTAGAGTCATCAACGACAAAGGTATATATTTGATATACAGTTTTATAAATGTTATAATCTTGCAAACACATTGCAGTGTTAAGTATATCTAATACTTGTTCTGTTTTACTGAAAACAGGTCCTTCTGCATAGAGGTGCTTGCTGGAGAGGAGGTGACGTTGCGTATTGATGGCGAGCATGATGATGACAGCCGACGACACACTCTCTCGACATTTATCATTTAGTTTGTGTTTAGGATGATTTTTTGTAATCAAGAGATTGTGAACTTCTTTAGTGTGTCTCACACTTCGTGAGCATATAAGTTTGTGACAAACAGTTGTTCTGCTTTTATGAATGATTTCTATTCGTGTTCATATCTTGTTTGATTACTTGTGAATTATCCTTATTGTTTGAAACTAATTGATAATGTATGAACATTTGTAAAACATTAAAATGCCTTGTTTAAAATACCCAATTTAATGATATGTTCATTAATGAATGAAACCATTGTTTAAATTCAAAGTTATATGATGATATGTGAAAGTCATTCGATTTCTTCTCACATATAAATCATGCCTAAGTTCGGCAAAATAACTTGAACACCGTGTATTATTTGAATACAAAGTGTTTGATGAATTGTTAAAAGTAAATACATATTCGATGTAGATTATTTTAACGAAAATGGAAATTATCATTAAATTATTGTTTAAATGTGTAAAGTAGTTTACCAAAGGAAACATGAATATGAAACTATTTGATTTGATCAAAATGTTTCATCAACAAAGGGTATAAATATAAAAGAGAATCCAATTGCTATGATTTGATCAATAGTAATGAAATTCAACTTTATAAGAATGGCATGAAAGAAATTGTGGAATGCAAAGTGTTTTGAAACGTCAAAGTACAAAGCATCACAATATGATATAAGATATCAAAAGGGGGTTGAATAGAAGGCACCGAATAAATCGTTGTAGAGTATATGTAGAGACCATTAGTTAGAAATAGTTAGCACTCAATTAGAATGTAGTGAACCATTTGAATTCGTGAAAGTTTCAAGGTTATTCGACATAACCAAGACAATAGCGAATAAGTCCTTGTAGAGTATTCATTGGAAACTTTGAATACGAAACCCATAGCTCAAACCAAAAGTAAAGCAAAATTCGTATTGCTTGGATTTTGGTGCACTCTTGAGAAAGCTCACTTCTAGTGATGTTTATCAATTATGGAGCAAATGGAAATTAGTGTAAAACACGATGAGGATTCAAAACCCTGCATCAGAGTGTTGAGAAGCGCAACGGACAACGTTCCTGAACGATTCTCTTCACAGAAGGAAAGAATCAATGATTTTGATCATTGTGTTTTTCCCTCCACTATTGTTATTCACTATCTGAAGTAGGATTCAAAATGTAAATCCATATCTTGTATGGAGACATTTGTGAATCACCTGTCATGATTTTTGGAATATGACATACCTACGAACTACAAAGGAAATGATGGTAAACTAGAATTATGAGAAATCCTAGAAGCAAGATTCCCTTGAGATTAGAAAGCAATTCGTTGCTGAATCTCACAAGTAAAGGAGTTGCTTAGAATTTTCCCAAATGACTGAAAGCCATAGTAGGAAAAGGGGTCAATGACAAAAGCACAATTTATCAAGTATATGATGAATTCAAATGAATTTGATTCATGTGTGCTAAAATGTCTAGTGGATTTAAAACTAGTAAAGTACTACTATCTCATAGTAAATCTCCAAGTTTGATATTTGATCAAAGGATTTTGAAGTTATTCAAAATAGTAAAGGAGATATGCAATTTGCATAAAATTGAGTGGGAGCTATGAAAGTCTTCCTGAAACAATATGTGATTGACATATTTTTAAGTGGGAGCGACATAAGACTCAAATTCAAATATGTAGGAACATTGTTTGAGTAAGAGTACTAACTCATACCCAAATATGTTAGCAACATTGTTTGAGTGGGAGCTTATAGGAGTAATTCTTAAAGTAAGTTAAGGATGAAAGTGCAAATACTTATAAATGATGATTTATAAGATGTAGAAGTTGATAATAGGTGTATTATGATATTATGTAGTATTCCTTAAGGGATTCTGAAAAGTGTTTCAGAATAGAAGTTAATTAAGGAACTAGTCCTTAATAACTCAAATTAGGAATAGCATTAAGTTTAACATCAATGGTTGAAAGAAAGAAAAGGATGATCGTCATCCACTATGTTGAGACATAGGTTCTATCTTAGAAACCATGATGATAACTTAGCATAATATGTAATCCAAAGTAAGAACGTTTGAAAGTGATTAAGTTCGAATCACGGAACGTTGAGCTAAGTTGTGTCTAGTAGAGAACTATGGACATATTTTCCAAATCCATAAAGGATAAAATATCTTAAAACATAAAGGGTTATGTTATAAGGGAATATGTTGGAAACTCCTGTAGATACCAATTAAAGTCAAATAGGAAGCGAGGTGAACAAAACATCGAAAGTTGCACATAGTGCACCAGTGTTTCGATGAATAAATTTATAATAATAAGTAAGGGTACCATCTAAAGTGTTGTATAATGTTATGGCGGGGCTAATTCGCTTTTAATATAGAATGATGTGTCCCAGGGCACAGTGCCCATGAGAAAGCCCTCGAGGTTTATCTAACATCACTGTAGGCTCCTAGAATTAGGCCTCGTTCTGCTGCCATAGTGACGATGCATACACACAGATGCTATCATGTGATGATAGAGTATTAATGTCAATCAAGGTGACATTAGTAAGTTGCAAAGGATTTGGGACTGTAAAGTACAGACCCAAGACTCAACCTCTTCCATGAGCAAGCATGTTCAGGGTACCGGATATGTGGTGCCAATGATTGAGAACAAATGCAGCTAGCATATTTGTACTCTAGTGCAAGTGGGAGACTGTTGGAAATATGCCCTAGAGACAAATAGTAGTAAGGACTATTATAATATTTCATATAGTTTATGATTAAGTTTTATATCATGCTATAACTGTACTAAGTGGAAACATCAATACACGTGTGATATACAAACAACCAGGGGTTCCCAGTGAAACTCTAGTCACTGGTTCATTGGTCAACAGATGATCATGTTTCCTGATCATGTGGCATTTATGCCAGTTGGAAATGAGGTCATCTCATTCGGAGAATGAGATGATGAACCAATACCCAACCTAAACATCATGACCCGATCATGTCACGAAGTTCAAGTTACGATGATTAAAAATGGATCCTCGTAGACTATTCCTTAGACCCTCAGGCTATATCAATCACTGTCTCCCGAGGGTGCTTAGATATCATCAAACGCCATCTGGTAAAACCGTGGTTATAAAGGTGTGTTCTGGTATTCGGAGGAAACCGTAGAGGCAATATATGTCGAGAGCGGAATTTGTCCGTCCATGTGACGGGAAGATACTCAAGGGCCCACTCGGAGAAGTTATATCCAATAGCTGCGCAACGTGTGATTGGATCACGGGGATATCACTTGTCGGGACGAGTTAAGTAGCATTATTCAGTAACGAGATTGAACCCGATATGGTGATGTCAATGATCAGATCTCGGGCAATGCAAGTATCGAATGACAAAGGGAATAAGACATGACTGTCCTGGTTCAAACGACGAAAGATCTTCGTGGAGCGCACAGGGGTCACATGGCCATCCATGTCCCTCTGTTGATCATTGGTGCGGGAGTGTCCCGACCATGTCTGGAGTGTTCCCGAACCGTAGGGTATCACGCTTAAGGGCTTGATGATGCTTAGAGAGTGTTTATAGGATCGGTAGAATCACCGAAGAAAAGAAGGGAGAAAACCGGAAGGGTTTCGGTAAGTCCGGAGGATGTCCGGAGTGGAGGTGGAAGGTGTTCCATGGCCACAGACATTAGGTAATGTGTGAATGAATGTTAAATATTCATTTATTCATAATTATTTAATAAAGAGAAAATAAATTAAAAGGTCAAAAGGCTTAATGGGCCAATTTCCGGAGGGAGAGGGCCCATTAGGGAAAGGAGAGATGGAGAAGGGGCAAGGGGGCCAGCCGGCTGGGCCTAGCCCCCCGCGCGGGGCCCACCAGGGGCTGGCCGGCGGCCTCCCCTCCCCCTCCTCTCCTTTAGTCCCACCCCGAGACTTGAGGGGAGGTAGTACCTCCCCTCCCCCTATATAAGGTGGGGTATTTGGCCTAGAAAACAAAAAACCAATAATCAATAAAGGTCTCCCCACTTTTGGGAGGACCTCCAATTGATATTTTCTCTCTCCCCCTCTCTCTCTTGTGACCGTGGTCCCAAGTCTGGACTGCGCGAGCGAGAGACATCTTCACTGCGGAGCGTCGTCGCGCTGCGGGATTCGGATCCGGGAGCTCTACTTCCGCAACTGCTGCTGGATCGGGGAAGCGGGAGTCATCGTCAGGCACCGGACGTGTGTAACTCCCACGAGGTGTCACACTTGAGGCACTCAAGTCGTTGGAGCCAGAAGGAGCGCAAGGAATTCATCACGACCTTGAGGTCGGCTTCGGCTCGTCTACATCAACCACGCTCTCCTGAGCGTTGACAAGGCTTTTCGGTCTTTGAGGGTATGTTCGCGAAAAGCCCCTCCCGTTACTATATTACTAATAGATAGGTCCTGGCAGCTTCAGGGGTTCAAGGGCGTAAAGTAAAATTTATTGTTTTTATGCGCGGAACCCCTGCAGTTCATGTGAGCGCATTGATCCCTATGCGTGGCACAAAATTTGGATGAAATTTTCTGGAGAACATTGTGAGTGATGGATACCTGAATCAAGTAAATTACCTCAACTGGATCCTTACTATGCTAGATTTCCAAGATCATATTGCATTAGGTCCTTGCCAAGGTGTAGAAGCACGGTGGAGATAGGCTACCAAGAGATCTGGGATCACGGTGGAGATAGCATCTTAAATGTGGCACCAGACTGGTAGAACAAGAGATAAGTTTTTTTTAAACGGGTTTGTTAGGCTGGCCCGGTTTGTTGGACTGGTTCATTTGACTGAGTATTCGTTTGACTGAGTAAAAGCTTCAGGGACTATGGGTGGCTCTGCCTCGCCTCGGAAAAATCAGTTTTGAAAAATATGGCATTCAATTTTTATTTGTGTATTTTTTAGATTACCCGATGAAATTTTTTAAGGCATCTTTTTTCTTAAATGGAGGTGGTGCCCCGGCCTTGCATCGTAAGGATGCACAAGCCTTAAATTTTAAGTCACTACGCTTAGTAATAATTTGTTAATCCAATGCAAAAGAATGAAATAGATGAGAATTAACGTAGTCTGTATTATAAATATGTCCATTGAGATCTACAAAATGTTTATGTTGTAATTATTTCTTCATCAAGTGTAAAAAAAGTACTTCCTCCATTCTATATTAATGGCCTCAACTTTATCTAGATTTGTATGTATCTAGTTAAATAGTATTAGACTAAATGCATTTATATGGACCAAGGGAGTACTAGTAGTCTTATTCTAACGTCCAATAAATTGTGAAATCTTGCATGGACCTCAATGTATGATTCATGGCTCTCAACTTTTCTATGACTCGATTGGAAACTAATAAATTCTCGTACTTCAAAGTATTAGTAGTTTAGCACTAACAGACATATAAAAAGATACACATTTACCTCTAAAATATAACACTTTTATTCTCATGTATTTTAGAAAGGTGCCTCAAAAGATAGTGCCAATATGGTAGCATGTTCTTGGCGCTCTCAACTTATTTATCGTATTTACTTTACCTGCCACTATAGCGAATATGATGGCTCACTCTTGACTTACCATTTGCATTCACCATAAGGTTCTCTTAATACCTCTACTTGTCGACTAGATTGTGCAACGAGACATCATTGTCGGTATGGCTAGCGAGTTGTCTCTATTGTTAAGGCGTTCTTTGTATCTCTTCAAGTGTCTTTACAGAAGTGCTAAGAGACATCACTGTAGAGCCTCTATGGAGAAGTCTCTACCATGCTAAGGCATTCTCTAAAATGTCTCTTATAGTGTCTTTACATAACCACTAAGAGACATCATGGATAGTGCCTCTATGGACATGTCTCTATGGTTAAGACATTTCTAAAATGTCTCTTATAGTGTCTACATAATCACTAAGAGAAATAGTGTCTCTATGGACATGTCTCTACAGTTAAGGCATTTTCTAAAATGTCTCTTATAGTGTCTTTACATAATCACTAAGAGACATCATGGATAGTGCCTCTATGGACATGTCTCTACAATTAAGGCATTTTCTAACGTGTATCTTTTAATGTCTTTATATAAGTGATAAGAGACATAATACATAGTGCCTCTAAATATATGTCTCTACTGTTAAGACACTCTCTACAATGTCTCTCTTCGTGTCTTTACATAGTGATTGGGTAAGGTGCTAAGAGGCACAATGGAGAGTGTCTCTAGGGATATGTCTCTACAACACGATTTTGTTGTAGTGTAGAACAGGTAACCAATAGCATATCACTTCTATCCGAAAACTAGTTATCAAAGTCATCTCTTCTAAAAAACAAAATTAAGGGTGGATAATATATTGGAATGTACATTGGATTCTTGATCCAAATAGAACACTGATATTGAGGGTTGGCCTACGTGACCCGCTGAGATCAGACTTAAAAATGGAAAAGAGTCATAAAGGCATGATGGCAATCTATAGAGCAAAACATGGTAGACTAGACTAATGTTAGCACCGAAGCATATTATAAAAACTAACCTAGAAATCTACAGTAAGTATTTCATAAATCTTGAGATAGGCTGGGGAATGAATCTTGGAAGAATGCAGGAAACATCGTAACCATTCAGTCATATTATGGAAACAGTTTCCCACATTAACCATGCGGCCCTCTAAATACCTTAGAGGCAAACGACAAAATCTTAGAGGATGGATGATGCATGGTACATATGCATCTCCAACACTAATTGAAATAAGAAGGAAAGTAGATATTTGTCTCCCTGACTTCACAAGAAACAAATAGTGAGAGAAATCAAGATATAATCTCAATCATCAATCAAAATTTCCACGCTTCAACATGAACAATTAAGTTATGGCTAGTCCATAGATCGAGCAAACAGGGAGACTGCCCTGGCCTCGGAGAGCAGGAGGGCCTCATATATACAAAACTACAACGGTAAATCTTACACTATTAATTGTCACGTAGAAGCGAATATTAACTATTTTTAAAGAATTGGACCTAAATTTACACGGGCCCAATAATGTGTGTCGCACATGACAAATAAATTTGATCGGTTATGGCAAGTTTCGCTTGGATGATTGTCTCTCCTATGGATACCTTACATGTAGAATTAAGAGTTACCTTGGATGTATTTCTATTTTTAATTATGTGCATAAATTTTGTTTGCGAAAATAGTAGGGGCACTTATATACACCATATGATACATAGCCTATTGCGATAAACATATAATATAATGAAAATTTGTGTCTACATACAATAAATATTATTATGCCAATGGTGACTAATATATGCAATGTTATTTCACTAACAAGTACTCTCCCCGTTCCAAAATGTAAGATGGCTAAAATTAGTCAAAAGTCAAATCTTACAAACTTTGACCAACTATTTAGGAAAAATATGTGTATCTATAATATTGGATGGACACAGAAAACATTATTGTAAATTTCTACATTATTTTATATAAACTTGGTCAAACTTATAAATTGACTATTTTTAGACGCCTTAACAAGAATTGACACAGAGTGAGTATAGAATATTAACATGTTATTAACTTATTACTAAAACCACTATAACATGTAAGACACATTTGACCACAAAAACATAATCATGCTAAAATTCAATTTTACAGCAAGCATTTCTATAAATTTTGTTACCTCATCTTACACTATAATCCTCTATTTTGATATCTTTTAGACCTATGCTTTACTATCTCTACAAATATATTTAACAAAAAAGTAGAGAGGAACATCCACAATAAGACATACATATACACTACAATATTAATAAAAATTAAGGAGGCAGGTGATTTTTTCCTCTTTTAATTTTCATGTTAAGTTGGTTCCTTTTCACCTTATATTCTTAAGAGAAAATGTGTCAGAAACAAAAAAAAAGTTTTTAGCACAACTGCGGTATATTTTCAATGACATAGCGCTTGCAACTATGTAATAAAAATACAGTGATTATATTTGGCAACATTGCTATATGTTTACAATGCTAACAAACTAATATATAAAATATAGTTGTAATAGTGCAATATGAAAATAATATAAACAAGTATAAAATTTTAGTATAATTATAATTATTTTAACTTTCTAGCTGAACAATTATAAACTGGGATTTGGAAGACTAACATTTGAGTTAAATCTATATCCAGGCGTAATAAGCCTTGGACCAAACATGTGGCTACTCCATCGTAACCTACCTATTATACTATTAGAATGAATAATGTATAGATGTATATGACAATAAATGTTTGCATTTAGCTGGGCGATGGGGCCCACGAGGTGACACGCGGGTCCCGTAGGGTGACACGACGAGTCAACCTAGGGGTGGGGAGGCACGGCACGCACCGAGTATCACACTTTATTGCCAATTATTAAGCGGCAGTGACTTGCCATCCATCGTGCATTTCACCGTCACCGCCATCGTGTTCATTGACATGTTTATACTCATGTGCTGAATCGTATTCATTAAATGAAAACGAACATGTACATATATCAATCTATACGAAATTGGCATAACTGCAGCAGGTTACATCTATGATGTAGTCATAGCGGGAGACGAGACAATGATTATACTTTTTCATAAAATTATATATTCTCGTATCAAAGTTATATTTTAATAGCATGTAGTCCTATGTTATATTTAGATACGAGCTTGTTCGGTTTGCAAGGGTTTGAAGTGGATCGACATGGATCGAGAGGGATTAAATTCTATCTAAGTCAAAATCCTCCCTAATCCCTTCCAATCCACTCCAATCCACTTGTAGAGTGGATTAACCGAACATGCCCTGGGCATCAGGTACCTCTCCATGGCTAGTGACGCACACCATCTGCAGCGACATCCTGCTCTCCTACAAGGCCGCCAGTGGTGACAAGACAGAGTTGTTGGGTTTCGCCTAGGATCAATCACAAAAAACACCATCTAAATCTTATTGCCAAGGACATAGGCCATCTCTAACTGAAGTACAAAAGTTTAGAGCAGTAAACCTCGGGAGAAAACTTAGAGGAGTAAAAGTACTCCTGTGACCGAAAGTGGTTTCTAACCGAACTACAATACTTAGAGAAGGAAATCATATGATCACCGCACAACTCGATCAAATTTGATCAAATTTTGGATGATTCAAACTGAATTTGGAATCTAATATTTCATTTATGTTAATTTGTACATATTACACCAAAAATTCGGTCAAATTTCACTACATTCGACCGATTTGAAATAAACCCAACCTAATCCTCATCCCAGTCGAAGGAGGAGGAGTCGATGTCGAGGTCGATGACCGCCGGCGTTGTTGATGGTCCCGCGCCATCGCCGACGACCTCCTCCAACACCCTGGCCGGTGCTGGAGCTACCGACGGCCCCGCATCACCGACGTCCTCTTCCTTCTTCCACCTCGACGCGCCCGCCTTTCGCTTCACCTCGGCGAATGCCTCCAGCCGCTGCCACCATCGCTGCATCTTGGCGCTCCCCCCACTACTAGGAAACCCCTTATTAGTGGTGCACATTTTTTCACTATCCGTGGCGCATATGTTAGTCGTCACTGATACGTCGCCACTGATAACTATCTTCAGTGGCGCATTTCAAAATGCGCCACAGAAGCCTCAAACTTCAGTGGTGCATATGGCCAATATGCGTCACAGAAGTTTTTTTCCAAAATTCAAAAAAAAGGCGGGCCAGATCTCAAACTTCTGTGGCGCATATGGCCAATATGCGCCACGGAAGTTTCTTTCAAATTTCAAAAAAAAACCAGGCCAGATCTAGATCTGGCCGGAGTTGGTGGTGGTGGTGGTGGCGGCTGGAGGAGGGCTAGGAGGAGGTTGCCGGAGTTGGTGGTGGAGGGAAGAGGAGGAGGAGTTCGTCGGAGTTGGTGGTGGAAGAGGAGGAGAAGGAGGTCGCCGGAGTTGATGGTGGAGGAGGAGGAGGTCGCCGAAGTTGGTGGTGAAGGAGGAGGAGGAGGTCACCGGAGTTGGTAGTGGAGGAGGAGGAGAAATTCACCGGATGTCGCCGGAATTGGTCGCCGGAGTTGGTGGTGGTGGAGGAGGAGGATAAGTGGGGAGGGGAGAAGAAGTGGGGAGGGGGAGAAAAAGGAAAAAGGGAGGGAGAAGGGCGCCGGCGGGATTCAAATTTCGAATCCCGCCCAAGACTTCTGTGGCGCATATGGTGGAAATGCGCCACAGAAGTTTCTCCCCCTTTTTTATTTTTTTGCAGTAAAAAATCTTCTACCCTAAATAACTTTTTACTCTTTTCGAATTTGGGGTTTCTATAAAATCCAGAACGACCATAGGTGGTTGAATTCGAATAGGAATTTTGAGACGATCATTTCGATAGGTTAAAGATTTTTTTTCTGACATCGTATGCAAAAGTTATAGCCGTTTTACCGTGCCATGACCTATTTTTGCAAAATACATCGAAATTCATGTTTTTCAATTTTGTCTAGATCTATACCCTAAAATCTAACTACAACTCAAAGGAATTATTTTTTTGAAGTTTCTATCATTTTTGTTTATTTTTTACAAAACTGAAAAGGCGATCCACAGGGGGGGTCTGTTTTTGCTTGTTCTGTGGCGCATATGGACATATGCGCCACAGAAGTTTCATCCCCTTTTTATTGCTGCTTGGTCCCATCAACCTTCTGTGGCGTATACGTCTATATGCACCACAGAAGCATCACTTTCTATGGCGCACACGAAAATATGCGCCACAGAAATATGGACTTCTGTGACGCATATTGGTTTCGTGCGTCACTGAAGTGTCAAACTTCTGTGGCGCATTTTTTCTAGTGCGTCACTGATACATATCTGTGGCGCATGGTTTTACATATGCGCCACTGAATATCTTGTCTATCTATAAGCTGTTTCCTAGTAGTGCCCTCGAGGCGCTCGTGGGCCTCCCGGTCCTCCCGCAGCTCGCGGTCGGAGACGAGTCGACGACCTTCTGGCACCGGGCCATCAAACAATGGGAAGTTCAGCTCGCCGCAGTTGGAGCCATGGAGCTCTATGTTCTTCACGTTGTACGCGAACACCGCTTGCTCTGGCCACTGGAAGCTCCCGATCCACACCTTCTGGTAGGTGTTATGGTCGGTGATTTCGGCCACCCACGAGCCCGGGGCTTCCGGCAGGTCGAGGGTGTTGGTGGACCGCCGGGCAGCCGCCGGCGCTTGGGTGGCGCCAATCAAGGAGGGGGATGGTGGCGGGGAGCAGAGCGACGCGGGGCTGTGCCAGGGGCTGCGGTGGCGACGAACGCTAGGAATGGCCGGCGGGGATGGCCGGCGAGAAGATCCAGCCATCTTGGGTTGTGGTGGCGGTAATCAGAGAGGGTGGTCACCGGAGGTGGAGGAGAGGCCGAGGAGGAGGTGTGTGAACGCGTGGAGGGGGTAATCTTTTACTCATCCGAGCGATGGAGGAGTAAAAATAGGAGTTGCCAATACAACTCCTAAATTCTTTCCTTCGTTAAAGCCTATTAGGCTATGGTTAGAGGAGTAAAAGATGGCGTTTTACTCCTCTGACATTTTTTTCACTTGGGTAAGAGGTGTCCTAATATTCGTGCCCTTTTTTCTTTGTTATCACTTCTCAATCTTTTCTCAGTATTTCAAAACTCAGGTCCGTGTTGTCCTCGTATATTGCTGACATGGACAGATCAAAGACCGATTACAATACTCAACTAAACCTATACGGACATTGTACATGCCTGGGCCGGGTCTAGTCCTGAACAGGCTCGATCACCATGCATCTAAATTCTACATAGGAAACTACTGGCAAACCAAATATGACTCAATTATCAAAACCTAGTAAGCTATTCCTGCTAAGACACACCTCATGTACTAGTACTACCCAAAAAAAAGTACTACCCGACTTCGATTTTCCCGGGGCTTCACGACATGCAAGTCTGACACCAAACCAAACTGACTAAGCTAACTTGCTTAGACAAATTAAGCTATTGGAGCACCTTTGACACTAATTAACTCAACGTTATTTCCAACACGACGTATGTACCCTCCCATGAGGGTAGTGGTCCAGTGTTCGTATTTTCTTTTGTTGGAACAATGGATTGACCGACAACGATAAGCATGTGGTGATTCCTTTTCCCTTGCTGAGAGCGGTGAGCCCGTTGGCCATCAATTTCTCGAAATGGACTTTCGTCCTACTTTATAAAATAAAGTTTCATTGGCCAAACAGATACAAGACAAGGGGAGATTTTTTTACAAAGTAGATTAAAATAAACAAGAAAAACGCAGAAAATCTAAACTTGCCACAGAAGACAAGGAGCCGAGACCGGGATGAACCGGGGCTCCACGACGACGCCCCCAAGAGGGTAACTACACTCCGCGCCGCCGCAGCCGAGACCAAAGGTCAAGGGTTTTCACCCGGAGCCCTGTCACGCGGAAGGTAGCAGCATCAACGCCCCCAAGAGTGTAACGATACCCGCAGGCATCGCCGCCGATGGTGCTGAAGCACTGAGCTTTCGCCCGGAAAAACCTTCGAACCGCTTCCCGTTTTCCGCCACACCCGATGTTCCCAAGATAGGCCTCCGACACATGATCTGGGAACTGCCGAAGTCGAAGCGTCGCCAACACCAAAGCCTTCCAACCCCCTATCCTTGCCATTCACATGACTGAGGGTAGGAACCCCCACCATTGCCACGTTGCTCGTCGAAGAGCCGCCCGCGCAGTCCACCTTCCGGGGTCGCCGCCCCGGCATCCGCGCCTCAGATATCGGGAGTAGTAAACAACACACCATGTGGATGGCGAGTCGGACGGGTGTGGTGACGGATCAAACTCACTTGGCCAACATAAGTGCAGTCGGCAGGCTCACCCTTGTCTGTCGTGCTTCGCGGCCATCGACGACCAGATCTAGACCCGCATGTTAGGATCCGGCCAGAGCGACATGGTCAATCGAAGGGGACTGCCCTCCACTGCCAGATAGCAGTGGGGCCTATCAGGCCCCTCAGGCCCGACTAGCCCCTCCGCCGCGCTGCAGCGCCAAGACCACCGCCACCAACCATTGCTCGTCGAGCCAGCACCTACTCGTGCCAACTAGTCGACCAACTGTCGTGTGCCGCCGTCGTGCAACCTCCGAGCCGAGGCCGCAACAAACAGGAACCACCAGGAGCCGTTTGGCCCAAATCTGCCGAAGGGGCTCAGATCTAGGCCCAAACCGACGTGCAGCCGCCCTACTCCACGACCCTGTCGCCGTCAGCCACCGAGCAGAGCGCCACCAGCCAGTAAAGCTGCAAGCTCCCTATTGTCGCCGAACCTAGGACGCCACCTTGTCCGCACCGTTTGGGAACAACGCCACCCCACACAGGAACCGCCCGAGCGGGTAAAAGCAGGCCCGTCGCCGCTAGCACCGTGTGGGCTTTGCCCAGCGGCGCACGCCGACAACGGCGGGAGGGGGAGTAGTAGGTGGCGACAACGACTTGTCTGTCCACGGTCACGAGGGCGAGTCACTGGTTTTGCCTGCTTATCCGTTCGCCCGCACTCGGTGTATCCGGGAAAAACGTGGCCCGTTGGCAAGCAACTAAAGCCTGCGGATAACTTCACAGGCTAGTGTAAGTGGAGAACCGCGAGTTCTGGCTCATGGTGTTCGTAAACTACAACCGCGCCGTCATGCGCTTGCAAGAAGCTCCGAGCGCTTTCCAAATTTTGGTTCATGATTCTTTTTTAAATATTCATGGTTTTATTAAAATCAGATTTTAAATTTTATAATTGAGAAATGTTCATTTTTTAAAATTAAAAATGAAAATCAAAAAAGAAAAAACAGAAAAAAAGAGAGAGAGGCAAACACATATTGGGCCGGGTCCAACAGGCTGCCGCCAGGCGTGCCGGTGTGCTGCTTGCGAGCACGGCGCACCGGCCAGAGCGGAATATAGTATTGCCCGATTTTTCGTTTGTGAGTTACCGTAATGGTCAGCAGCATATAGTTCTGGGCTCAAAGCCGAGGGCAGCCATAATTCTAGACAAATTAGCAGCCTCTCACGGCCCATGGTTGCATAACCTTCCAGTCGTACAGGCCTTCTCTCTCTCTCGCCTACGAGTACGACTTATGATCAGTCGCCCTCAGAAAAAAAAAACTTATAAACATTGTCAGTCCATCCCGAGTCCCGACGAACATCCAGTCAGACATTCAGACGGACCACCATCCAGACCAAACCTGGCGGTCCAGACGCGAGCCAAACAGACCAGGCACAGCACACGGCGCATAGCAAATCGGCAACCTGGGAAACCCAAAGGCTGGACGAAGGGCAGCAGGAACTCGGACCTGAAACTGAGGCACCGTTTTGTCCCTATCAGGCACGCCTTTCCGCGTCCGATACGTCCCGATCGCCGTCACCGATCGAGACGACCCTCCGCCGCGGGGGCCGGCCGCGAGCGCGACGGATTCCTCCTTCCAACAGGCTTTCTCCTCTGCGTGCTCGCATGTGTCCTTGTTGGCCAATCGACCCCCCGCTTTTGTACGGCCCGGTGGGGGATGCCGGGTGCACGGTCCGCTTTCCCCCGTCCCTCCGGCTACCACCACGACGGACGGCCATCATTCCCGGCCGCGACTCGCGACTGGCAAAAGGAGAGATTCCGTGCGTGCCTGCCGACAAATCTCGCCGACGACGGGTGAGTCCTGTCGATCGATCGATCGGGAGGGACTCCGGTCAAACGCTCGCTGAACTGTGTGGTTCACGATCGATCGAGTGAGTGAATAGCTGGGTGCATGTGCGGTGTGCGCGATCGAGTGCACGTACTTCTACGGACCGACATTGATGGCCACGTTCTCGCTGCACAGGTGGTTGCTTCGACAGTGTCATACGTTTACGTCCATCGATCCTATACTTACAATGCCCACCATAGATCCGCAAACATTTCGTACAGGCTGAACCATAAGTAAGTACGCATGCGGCATGCGTACATATACTTTCACTGCTAGCGGCCGGCCGATGGCATAGAGCAGGAGACAATGCATGGACGATCGATCGTTCATGCGCCATGCGCGCGCCATCTTTCGATCATCGTGCAAAAGCTGGTGCCTTCCACGCCAGAAATTCCGGAAGAGTCCTGACAAAGCAAAAAACTTCAGAGCCCGGGGAAGGAAATGACCATCCATGCACGCACGCACGCAAGCAGGAGCGGGAGCAACGACGACGCGTGGATGACAGGACGATCGAGTCTACATATCCATCCATGATCCACGCATGTCTTTATACATGTCTCCCACACCTTTTCTTTCCCTCCCTCGTTCGATCGCTTTACACGAGCCAATAAGCTGCATGCACTCGAGGCATCAATGTGTGCAGCAGCAGCATGCGATCGATGCTAGATCTGCGAGGAGAATACAAGACAAAGCTCATTATTCAAAGTCCGTGCACGCACCATGCATGCATGGCCAAATGTCCGTATCGTTGTCGCCTCTGCCTGAGCTCGCTTTTACTCCGGCCTCCGTCGGCACGAAAAGGAAGAGTGGTGCCGGCCGGCCGGCCGACCAGTTTTTCGCACTGACAAAAGCTCCGGTTCCTGCATTTGTCGCCCGATTGATTACACGGTACCTGTTCTCTGTACAGTAGCTAATAACGTCGACAGAGGAAGAATATCAAACGAAGAACAATCAGTGTCCAAGTTCTGTAACTAGACTCAATTTGGGGTCCACGGATTAGCTTCATCGACTGTTATCATTGCAACAGAAGATTAACATGTCATTGTTTATACTGATACAAACATGCGACAACAACAAGCATCGCAGATCCTGCTATGCATCTACTTGGGAAATGGCTCGATCGTGACATCAAATCATGGCCTGAAAGCGATCAGTGTGGTAGGGCCTACGATTAGATGTTTCAAAGCAAACATGTCACGTAGTACTTAGCACCATGCCCTACTAGCTATATACTGACACTATTTACACTGCGCCATCAATCATAACTTAGACAGGAGCGGCACAAAAGCTAGGGCTGACTTTTTAATGATTTTCTAGCGTTGACAGCAGACCCGCGTGCCCTGCTGGGGCGGTGACGTGGAGAAAGCCACAGATCAAGACGGACAAGATCAGATCGATCAATGCGTAAGTTACCATTATACTGTGTGATCGTGCTCGAGCCTGGGACCCGCAGGTACAGCGACTTTGACTGGATCTCTAATTCTGTCTGGTCTGGTCAGGGTCAGGAACAATGCGCAAGACGCATGCACGCGACAGTCGTGGTTGCTAGTAGCGCTTTACCACCGCAACCTCGCCATTTGCCATTTATGCAAGCAAAACAGTCTGGTCTGGCCGGTGAATGTGTGTAGTAAAACAGTTCTGTGCTGGGCTTCTGTGTGCTGTCTCGCCACGAGTATATGCTGGGATCGGAGCACATGCAGCTTGTCGAAGGATGACGTGAAGAACAACGATTGAGAGCCTTTATCTTTAAAAAAAAACGATTGAGAGCCCTTTAAACATTTCGAGAACAAGCCTCGTGGCGACACCGAGGAACACATGGCCACGAAAAGACGTTTGGGCAGAGGATGACACTTGTTCATGGACATGAAAATGGTAGTAATGTGATTTTTTTGGGAGACAGTGTTAACAACCTATACTTACGACTAGCGCACCACGCCGTCATCTATTTGAGTCCTACGTCGATCCCACTGCGGAGCTAGTTAGTTGTTGCACAATCCCACTCAATTTTCACCCACATGCGTTTATTTACTCGATATCCGGGAAGAAGTTGTCGTCGGGAACTCGTCATCGGGCGACTTCGTGGTTGCCAGCAGTCACGATGACGCTCCCAAAAACCTGATTTCCCCTCACCCGTACAGGTTCTCGAGAGACGGGGTTCTAGAGGCCTACTATTCCGATCTGTGTGCAAGCTGCATGCTAGGACGGAGAAGACAGAGGCGGTTCCTAAAGGAACTGGAACTGGAAGTGTGTATGTGACCGTATCGTCTCTGTGCCTCTATTTATAAAGGATAAGATCCTCTTACTTTAAAAGAAAGCTTCGTGGAGACAAGAGCTGAGAAAACCCGGACGCACAGCGATAAGGGAGAGCCAAGAAAATCTGGCCGGACGGAAACGACAAGGGAAAATATTTTGGAGAGATATCTTGTGCAGTGTTCCTGAACAGATTTCCAAACGGAAAAAACCAACACAGGAGCTCGGCTCAGCTCATTCCCGCAACCCGCAGCACGCGTGCGTGTCGTGACGTGATGAGCAGGCGTGGCGAGACGGACGGTATCGAAGGAGTGCGTGGGAACTTTTGTATTTTCTCACAGTTTAGTGAGTGGTAGAACATCCTAGTATATAAGGTGGTGCAACGCACCTTTCACTAGAAATGTGGGACTAAACTTTAGCACCACTATCACAACCAATGAGCTAAAGAGAATTTTAGAATTTGTATTGATTATGGGCCAAAGGCCAATACCAAAATATCCCAAAAAGACAAATCCAACATAAATAGTGGCACAAAAAGACGAAATCACAAAATGCCACGAACACATAGCATTTTGTCTTTTTATTTCTCTTTGTGTGTCATGAATTTGATTATAGAAATATTAGGGATTATAAACACGAATCTTGTGAACATCCACAATTGTTTTTCAAAAAAATTGAAACATAAAAATTTGAATTTTAGAGGTGGGATCATGGTAACGTGTAAAGAGGTGGGAGCACTAGATATGTTCACGGGGAATGGGATAGGGGTCAGTTTTTTTTCTTCGGGAATAGGGGTTAGTTTCTCATTTCGAATTACATTTTTACTTGATATCTGTAGAGCATTATAGTTATTAACTACTCCCTCCATCATAAAATAGATTTCAGAAACTTAAAATAGATATTGTTTAAATTCATCCAATTTTACAAAAATTTATGACATCTGTTTTAACACGAAGAGGGTAGTATTTTTTTTCTATAAACTTGGTCATACTACTCTAGAAAAATTAATGGACGTTCTTTTCAGCAACCGAGAAAGTACCCTTAGAGTTGGTGGGCTAGATGGGCTTCATTGACCCCAATAGCTCGTTAGTGTAAGTCTGCCGTAATAGCAATGCCATCACTTACGGACCACGCGTGGTCATATAGGACTCACCATTGAGAGGTATCTGGACGTCCGTAAATGATGCGCAGTAGCAGTACTAGGAGCGCGTTATCCCTGCCCGTCTCAGCAACAGATGGTTTTTTCCGCTGGTCCTGACGGTAACCATGCAATTGATTTCAGGGAAGTACGTGGAGACAAGCAAAGCAATGATGAAAGTGCAAATAGAGTGTAGTACCTGGCTACATTATTAGCTTCTTTGCTACAGAACACGTGCATTTCTTGCAGATGCAAAAGCGGTAAAAGGTTGACGCACTGGCTAACTGATCCCAACCAATAGAATCGCAGGATGTGAAAGTGAAACTACGAATGATTACAGGTTGCTCGTGCAGCCGCTCGAGAGCAAATAGTAACAATTCAGGGGGTCATCAGTCGAAAGTAGTCTTACTACTAGTTAACTAGTGCACTTAATTGGTGCTCGTGTGGAACGTTTGCTTCTCTTGAGGATGCGATCCCGCAAAACAGCAACATAGTCCATACAAATGCAGTTAACGTTGATTCGTGCCTCGACATTACGCCTACGTACGGTTAGCATATCACATGCATGCAAATGCAGTGCAATGATTCACCTATAGGAAAAACGATCGAGAGCGTGCAGCAGGCTGCAAGAACAAGCTGCTGTATATCCTACCTCTCCCAAAACAGAAACATGCCGCACTCCCCTTTCGGGGCGTGCAGCTAGCTAGCGGGCGTGGCATAGTCTCGGAACGCAATGCTAGCTGCTTCTGCATGTCTACATAGAACTTGGCTCCAAAATAAATTCTGTACAGCCATTCCCCAACGAGTTTCCGTGGGACCACACGGGAGCGAGCATGTAGTATGCTTGATTACGAGAGTACCGTGGAGTACTCCACCGGTCTGTCCACCACACGTTGCATGCCCCAGTGAAGCCCGCGCGTGCAGGACCTTGGGCAACTTTGCAGTAGCGGAGACGGCCATGGCGAGGCGAGGCGAGCCGCCAAGCATGCAACTTGGACAAGTCTTGACGGACGCTGGAGTGTAGTATCAGTGCACGACGCGCTGATCCCTTTCGCACCACCGTGGCACCGCATGCATGCTTCCGTGGCGCCAGGTGGTAGACCATGCCACGGGCGCGGTCCCACTTGTCTGTCGCCACTCGCCACCATGACTGCCTTCTGATTTCTGCGTCCATGCGCCCGACCGTGGATGAGGCATCGAAATGCATGGCCTAGCTCGACTCGAAGGTAGAGATCGATCGAGACGGAAAAAAAGGATCGCTGCATTATGGCGACTCTCTGGAGCTCCTCTTTCCTAGCTCCCTCCCACTGCATCTTCGGCGCCACGTACGTCAGCTAGCGATGGTATAGTCGTCATATGTGCATGCATGCATGCAAGGCAGTGTTCTGCCGGCTCTCCCCTTTCCGGTCGAGCAGGCTAGCAAGCGAAGGAAGCTGCATGTGTGGTCATTGTTTTGTTCCTTCCTTGTGCAGTGCGTGCCATGCCCGTACGGCGAAAAGCTTACACGGACATGTCGCTACGCTCGCGATCTACGTACGCCCCAGTACCTACCTACCTCCCGGCATATACCCGTGCAGGCTACAGCTAGATGCACCATAACTACGGTAAAGCACGTCGTCGCCATAATGTGTCTCCCATCGAGCTCCTCGCTCCGTCGTCTGTCCATGGCTACCCGTGATGAAATGAATGCAACGACGACCGCACGCACCCATGAATGTATTTTGTACTGTTGTTAAAGGCAATGAACTAGGCGATCGAGAGTAAAAACGGAAAGGCGCAGCCAGCAGGCAGCTAGCAGGGGAGATCGAAGTTAATGCATGGCAGGAAGCCAGAACCCATCAACATTCAAGCGGTAGAGCGAGCAACGACACGGGCGCCGTGGCCGCATGTGTCGCGCGCTGTGCTCGTGTCCGGACCGTCGTCACCGATCCCTCGCTGCCACCCGCGTGTCAACTGAACCTTAACATTTCTCCGGGAGTTAATGCGCGGGCTGGACTCGAGCGAACGGTTGCGCGTATTAACTCGTACGTCAAGACAAATAAATTTGGTGGACACAAGAACAGTGGAGCACGTCATGGAGTGTACCGCTACAGTTCGGCTGCATGGACGACCATGGACAAATTAGACGTGCTGGAAATATGGGCATGCAATACAGGGCGGCATTGATCAGTTTCTTACTTCGATCAACTGAGAGGGGGCCAGACAGCGTTGATCCGTGCCCGGATCATGCCCAAGGAAATGCCCAGAAATAAGCCCGTAAGTTCGAAGAATACTGGACAAAGAAACACAGTACTAGACTACTAGTACTGCGGTTTTCTTCTTTAGGGCTGGCAGGGAGTAGCTAACTAAGCAAAGGTAACGAAAAATGGCCGGACCCGCCATGAGCGCAGGTCCCGACCACATAAAATTTTAAGAACACAGACACGGAAACCATGGCCATGCAACCGTAATCCCCAGATACAATTCCTCGTCAGCTAGCTAGCTGCAGCACCAGGTACATACATTCCTCTCCCAACAAGAACCAAAATGGCCAATAGCACGGATCAAATTACACTCCTAAACAACACGATGGAGCTGAGAGTAAAAAAAACAATACTAGTAATAAAGAACCAAGGAACGGTCGCTACAGATTAACCTAATTCAGCTAGCCATGGCATGCACCGGCGAACTTCAGACGTGAACGAGAGCTAGCTAAGAAGAAAGCACATGCAGGTACCTAGCCACGGTGGATCGGTCGGTCAGCTCTGGGGCCAGGATGCTAGGTGCGGCGTGCATGCGCGGTCGCCGGCGCCGGAGGGATCAGATGCTGCCGGGCGGCCTCTTGCCGAGGGTGTGCTTGTTGTTGTGCATCCACACCTTGAGGACGTGGCGCTTCACGCCCACCTCGTCGCAGAACTGCTGCACGGCCGCTTCGTCGTGCTTCTGGATGCGCCACCCCACGCGCTCCGCGAACGCCAGCATCCTGTCCTTCTGCTCCTGGCTGAACTTGGTGCGGAACCGCTTCCGGCCGGCGGAGCCGGACCCCGACAGGTACCCGCCGGAGGGGCCGGCGCCCAGGGACATGCTGCTCAGCGGGCCCACCGCCGACATGGGCCCCGCCGCCATCCCGGACATGTCGTCCACGTCGTCGCGGCCGCTGTGGGAGGTGGAAGGGAGCGCCAGCGGCCGCGGGTGCCCTGCGGCTGCGGCTGCGGCCGCCGCTGCCGCCGCGGCCATGTGGTGGTGGTGGTGCTGGTGGTTGTGCAGGTAGCCAGCCGGGGTGCGGTAGTAGGGCGAGAACTGGTGGTGCGGCGGCATGGCGCCGTAGGCGAGCGGGGAGAAGGGCGAGACCTCGGCGCCGGCGGGGAGGTCGGACTCCCTCCGGTGGAAGTTGCGGTGGCAGCCGCACGCGGCGCAGCGGAGCGCGTCGATGCTGCCCTCCTCGCCGGCGGCGATGAACTCGCCGCAGCCGTCCACCGCGTGCCCTCCGATGCCGACCGCGTGGTTCTTGAGGCACTCGCGGTACCTGGCGCCGCCCGTGGCCTTGGCACGGCTGCCGGGCTCGCCAGGCGGCTTGTTCCCGGTCGACAGCGGCGGCGGAGTCTCGTAGCTCGAGCTCACCGGCATCGCCATCGACATGGGCATCTCCTCGTCGCCGTCGTCGTCGTGGTCGTCCTCGAATTCCATGGTCGCCGACGGCCTGCTGCCCACACCAGCCGCCAGACCAGTCGTTTGTCTAGGCTAAGCTCTTGGGTTTGCGAGTGTGTTCTCGAGAGAGGAGGGAGGCTAAGAGAGGCTTAGCAAGGTTAAGACCGGGATGAAGTAAGGGATAAGAGACGAAGGAGAAGAGAGTGTGGACACCATCTGGCTAGCTGCCAGTTTTGACGCGCCGCTCGGCAGCAGCACGAACGCTCTCCGTGCGATGATGTAACTCTCTGTAGCCAACTCGCTTTCCCTCCTGTTCACCACCTCCCCCCTCTCTGGATTCGCACTTGTCCGATCTTGGGGCGTGATGTACGTTCATTAATTTTGTGGCTTTGCTTGCTGCTGTCCCTCTCTCCGCTGCTCTTTTCAAGCCGTTTGGCCCTGATGCTTTTTAAATTGAGGTTTGGAATATTTGACCGTGACATTTGGTCTTTCTTTTTTCGCACTTTGTACTCGGAATCTATGCGTGGTAGCTTTGCTAGTAATATGTTTCATTAAGACTACGTACTTTGGTCAATTGCATATACTACTACTCTAAAGTTCAAATCTTTAGGTCATTAGGCAGAGAATGTCTTATCGCCCCCATGTGCTTTCACCTTGGATCCAGGAGGTGAAAATCATGAAGGTCATGCATGCAGCATCTCTGCCCGCTAGTATTTCCAGGTCGACTGATGTAAGCAACACCACCAGGCCCTTTCCCAGTGCATCGAGATGCGCAACACTTCATTTGGAAGTCCTAATTAATACTAGTATCTGACCACATGAATGCATCCAAAACATTCACTGTACTACTATGTCTGTATACCACACGGTGCATTTCAAACAGTATACTAGCAAAAACTATGTTTTTTTTAACCGTGCATTTCTTTCTGTATAGGAAATATATGTTTTTTTAACTGTCCATGCACCCGGCCGGCTGTAAATTTAGGACACTACCAAAAGCTAGCACACATTTGTAAATCCCTCCGTACAATTCAAGTAGGGCAACGCAAGAAACCGGCCCACGTAGTGCATGAAAAAACCTCCCCGCCTGTGGAAGCCTCTAAGAGATTTCTAATGAGCTAGTATATGGAATCGCTAATTCTAATTAAAAATCACTCTCGTGAGGGTATATTGTGAAGGGGGAATTTATTTTGGACTCCAATGACAGATCCTTCCATGATGCTTGCATAGAAGATCGAATTGTGCCGGAGCAGCACTGGGCCCCGCCGCCGATTGGCTGGTGTAAACTAAATACTGATGGTGTTGGGGGGAAACCTCCGGGTAGGGTCACGCCGAGGTATAAAGGCCGAGTTAGCCGAGGTTCGGCAAGGAGAAAGCTGATGATGGCCGTGTCACCTAAAGGCAGGCCGAATCACGCGGTAACCCGGACCAGGGGGCATTCGCCTGACTAAGTCTCAACCGACTTAAGGAGTAAGTCGGAGGTGTCTGTTTTATTTGTATGCAGGAACGGGTGTGACCGGATCGGCTATGATCCGGGTCGCGTCTAGCTTCTAGGAGAAGGAAGGAATCTCGCTGGTCAAAAGAAGGCCCGGTACGCACTACCTGAGCGAAGCAAGCAAGGACAGGACCACCGGGGCGTGGCCGACAAGGGTGACGACGCCCATGTCGGCTGACGCGGGCGCTGCAGAGGCTCACGTAGCCTCTGCATGTGTGACGCGGGGGAAAAGCACCCCGGTAGGCTTACTACTTTGGGAGGAAGGAATATGCTTCCACGTATGCCCTAGGCAGAGACCGAGCTCCCTCTATAAAAGGGGGGCTAGGATTTCAGTAGAGGGGGTTCCGCTATTCTGTTTTGGCTAGGGTTTTGAGGGTGATCTGTATGCGAGAGTAAGAGAGCTCCTTCTTCCTCCTCTCGCCAACATAGCTCTAGGAGCACTTGTAATCTTGGAATCAAAGCAATACAAACTTCTGTGTGGAGAATCACTTCACTATCCCTCCCTGGATTCCCTAGCGTGTATTAAACCCCACCTTTAGCCTATCCATGGCATCTGCCGTGACACCACCACGACAGATGGTTTCTTTAATTTGGAACTGAATGGGATGCAGGTGCTGGGATGAGCGGTTAGGGATCATATATAAGGGAGTGACCATCGTTTTTTCGTGTCGACAATTTCTCTCCTGATGGAATTCCCTCGACGAGGAACTTAGCGCAATCCTGGAAGGCGTCCCTCTTGCTCTTCATGGGTGCAATCAGCCACTGATGATTTGAAACAGACTGCATGGAGATAACTAAGATGCTGAATAGCGAGGAGCTGGATAGATCGGTGCACTCGACAGCTATAGAGGAGATCAAAACATTGCTAGCTTAGGGTGAGACAAAATTGTATTATTTATGTCAATCGGCGGCAGAATATTAGCAGTCGTTTCATGGCTAATTGTGCTAGAACTATAGAGCTAGTGTTTTGAGTAATGCAAGTTGGTTAAGAAAAAGGGACCTGACCCTGTATCTCCACGGCGAATTGACTGGAAATGACGGAGGAATAAAACGTGCAGCTCCCGTCCCGTCCCGTCCCCGCTGCCAGCGTCCAGTTCACACTTCACAGCTAGCAAGCGCCGCTTCGACGGTCCAGCGCGTGTCCGATCTATCGGGAACGGCAGCAAACAGGCTAGCCTCCGGCCTCCCTCCCTACGCTCGACCAGCCACATCCTAGGTGAACCCACCCGTCTATCCGTCTGGTCCCGACTCCCCGTCACCTGCAGTGAGGACCAGTTCACCTCGTCACAACATCGACCACCCTGACTGTATGATCGTTCACGCGCACGGACGGGCACGGCGGTGGCGCACGCAGAGTTGACCCTCCTGGCTCTTGCTGGCTGGGGACTTGGGGGTTTCTTCCTCCCCGTGCCGTGTGCCGCTTAACTCGCTAGGTAGGTAGCCGGTCTCCAATTCCGGCCGACCTAATTGCCCATTTAAGCCACGCTTTGTCCCATCCGGGAGCACGCCCATGTCACGCACGGCCACGGGCTATACTAACAAGCTACCTAGCGGCAGGATAAGCCTTAAGCTACGTCGATCGCCAGGTGGGTTCACGGCCGGAACACGTGTTTAGCCCCGTTGGCATGCATGCATGCATGCATGCGCGGCATGTCTCGCCGCTTATATTTTGCAAAGAGCGTCACCCCAGTTGCCGCGTGCGGTGCGCATGCACTTCTGGAAACTGCTGAATGGATTTTATTCAGGAGTAGCTAGCTACCACGCCGATCGAATTATTAGGGCGGCAGATGCCTTATCTGGTATGATGATAAGGGATGGTAAGTTAAGCAGCAGAGGTCCACAGACTGCTAATCTCGGCCGACCGCGACCAGCCGCCGCGCGTGGCGCGGAGACGCCGCCCGGTTGCTTTCGGCCGCGGCGGTCCGGCCGGGCGTGTACGGTGGTGGATGGTGGTGTATATCTACGTGGAGACACGGCCAGCGGGGAGGGCGAAGCGTTGCCTCGATCGTTGTCCTTCCGGCGCGCGCCGCGGCCCACCCGAAATTGTTTGACTCTACGGGCTACGGGACCGATTCCAAATTTTGGGATATTTTGTGGGCCTCTACGTACGTCTCTGGTTTAATTTGCTTGTCGTGTCCGTACGTTGTATTCCGCAGGAGTGCACTACTCAAAAACAAAAATTGGCAGGAGTATTCAGAGGTGGGAGCATACGGTAACTGCGTACCACTTGTTGATGCCAAACAATGAAATATTCAGAGGGATTTCCATGTCTCGGCTGCTAGATGGACCACCGCCTCTCGAGTTCCGTCGCGATCTGTAGGATGTCTCTTTTGGCGGTGAACGCGATTTCTCACGGAGAGTACAGCTGGTATTTCGCCGCATGCAACGAAAACTGTAGCACGCGAGCGATCTATTCCTTCAATTCAGCTGCGGTATGACGCGTGGACCACCGGATCTGCCCGAGCGCGACTGATCATCGACCACTGCACGGCCGGCCGGCCGGCCGGACTCGAACAGGAGTACTCCTATACGAGCGTCCCGGTCTAGATTTGGTCCGCTCCCGCGACTTACGTACGTCCAAGGAATATACCCGTGCGCTCCAACAAATGTCACAGCACATTATATACTGTATGTACTATAGGACGTATCACGTACTGCTAGTGCTAGTATTGAGCTAGCGCCTTCGCATAGGCGGCTTCAGTGAGAGGGGAAGAATCGCGAGAGGTCTATGATATTTCCCGCGGAAATGTTTTCTAGGGTTTCGAGTGGAGCAACGACGCCAAGGGTGAATTTACAATCTACGAGGAGACTCAATGTCAGATCATCCTTGGTAGCATGTTGATATCTACGTTGTTGGAATTTTGCTTAATAAAGGTTCAACTCATTTATATTATTCAATAATTCCTGAAATCCTAGAGGCTCATTTGGTCCATTCATGCAAGGCAAGAGGTGGGATAAAAATTTAGTCTCACACTGCTAGTTGAGTGGAAGTTAGATCAGCTTATAAGGTGAGCTCTTCCACCACTTGTACAAGCTTCATAAGAGAAGACATATACACACGCGCTCCTCCTCCTCCGCCGCCCGCCTTGCCTCGAACCGAGAGCTTCTCTCATTTTTTGCCACGCATGAATGGATAATAATCCGAACAATCTGCGTGAGTGGATGTTTAATACGAATTCAGTGGAGAATTAATTCGAGCTTAGTGGAGGCTGTTCGGTTTCAGTCGATGCCTGTTCGTTTCCTCTCCCAACGCTGACTGTTCGCTTGCCTACCCGTGCCTATAAGAGTGAGAGGTCGTTCCTCTCCTCAGACACACCAACGCACACCCTTGCGCCTCCAGTTTCAGAGCATTGCGCTGCTTAGATCTTCCCCATCCCGTCTTGCGGCTGGGACAGTAGGACTCCGAGACCCCGTTGCTTCGAGTCCTGTACGGGAGAAGGGCGATAAGGTTTTTGGGGAGCGCTACCAGCGCGACTACTGGCTTCATCACGGACTCCTTCACGGATAGCGACTGCGCCGACGTCTTTCCCAACGACGATTTCTTCCCCAACATCTACAACCTTTTCCTCGACAACATGGCTGACGACAGTGCCAACGCTAACGCGAACACTGGCGGTTCCTCTACTGTGATGTATATCATCTTCCTCAGTCTTGTTTATCATATTCAGATTGTCTGTCGTATCTTCTGGTCTTTTTCTATTATTCTGCCTGTGTTTTATCTGTCTTTTACTGTGGTTAAATCTCTTGGAAAATTGCTCTTTTACTCAACAATCCAAAAACCTTATTATAGGCAATTTGCTCCAAGTGGTTCCGTTGCTTCTGTGAAGCCACCTGTTTTTGAGGGTACGCATTATAAGAGGTGGCGCGTGAGAGCAGTTCTCTGGTTTCAGAACATGAACTGCTATGACGCCACTCTTGGCAAGCCTGAGGGAGAGCTTATTCCTGCTCAGGAACAAGTTTTTCAGAAAACTGATACCCTGTTCAAGGCCGCTTTCCTGTCTATTCTAGAGGAGAACATTGTTGAACCCTATATGTCATTTGATAATGGCAAGGACATGTGGGCTGCGCTCGAGGCCAAGTTTGGGGTCTCGGACGCTGGCAGTGAACTGTATGTCATGGAACAAATCTATGACCACAAGATGACTGATGACCGCTCCGTGGTTGAGCAGGCTCATGAAATACAGTCACTGGCCAAGGAGTTTGAGCACTTCCCTTGTGTGTTACCGGACAAGTTCATTGCTGGGGGCATTATTGCCAAGCTCCCCCCTTCATGGAGGAACTTTGCTACTTCCCTGAAACACAAGAGACAAGATTTTTCCGTATCGGATCTCATTGGGAATCTTGATGTGGAAGAGAAGGCGAGAGCAAAAGACACACGTGCTCGAGGTACCGAGGGAGGCTCCAATGCTAATCTGGTACGGAAAAGGAACTTCCAGCCTAACAAGTTCAAGAACAAGGGCAAGTTTGATGGCAAAGGAAAGTTCGACGGAAAGAACAAGGCTTCACAGTCTACTAGCTTCAAGAAGAAGACTTATAAGAAGAAAGGTTCTTGTCATGTTTACGGTGACCCTGATTATTGGGCTCCTGCTTGTCCCAACCGCTTTGACAAGCGCCAGCATGGAAAAGGCAGCAAGACTGCTAATGTTGTCATGAGTGACGTTGAGATGAAAGATGTTAGGTATGGTATATTACCTATTGTTCTTTCATTATGTCAGTCTCCTGATTGGTGGATTGACACTGGCGCTAATGTACATGTTTGTTCTGATGTTTCCATGTTTTCTTCATATCAGGTCAGAGGGACTCAGTCCGTGCTGATGGGGAATGGCTTGCATGCTTCTGTTCATGGTGTTGGTACGGTCGATCTGAAGTTCACTTCGGTAAACACCGTGCGCTTGAAGAACGTGCATCATGTTCCCTTAATAAATAAAAATCTTATTAGCGGATCTCTTTTGTGTCGAGACGGCTATAAGAATGTATTTGAGTCCAATAAATTTGTAATCTCTAAGTATGGACCTTTGTTGGTAAAGGTTATGAGTGCGGAGACTTGTTCCGCTTATCTCTATCAGACGTTTGTAATAAAGTTGTTAATCATATTTACACGAATTTTGAATCAAATGTCTGGTATTCTCGTCTTTGCCATATTAATTTTGGTTGTATGACGCGACTAGACAAAATGAATTTAATCCCTAATTTCACTATTGTTAAGGGATCTAAGTGCCAAGTCTGCGTGCAAGCAAAACAACCTCGTAAGTCACATACGACTGTAGAAGTGAGAAATTTAACACCACTAGAGCTCATACATTCTGATCTTTGTGAGATGAATGGTGTGTTGACAAAAGGTGGAAAGAAATATTTCATGACATTGATCGATGAATCTACGAGATATTTTCATGTATATCTTCTGAAATCAAAAGATGAGGCTTTGAGTTTCTTCAAAATCTATAAAGCTGAAGCAGAAAACCAACTTGATCGAAAGATTAAGAGGCTTAGGTCTGATCGTGGTGGAGAGTATTTTTCCAACGAGTTTGATTCCTTCTGTGTGAAACATGGTCTAATCCATGAGAGGATGCATCCCTATTCACCTCAGTCAAATGGGGTAGCTGAGAGAAAGAACCGTACTCTAACAGATTTGGTTAACGCCATGTTAGATACATCAGGTCTATATTAGGAATGGTGGGGGAGGCTCTATTGACTGCGTGTTATGTCCTAAACCGATTTCCCATGAAGAACAAAGAAATTACACCATTTGAAAAATGGGAAAAGAAAAGGTTAAAACTCTATTACCTAAGAACTTGGGGATGTTTGGCAAAAGTCCATGTGCCAATTCCCAAGAAGCGCAAACTTGGGCCAAAAACCATTGACTGTGTATTTTTGGGTTATGCTTTCCATAGCATTGGTTATAGATTCTTGATAGTAAAATCTGAGGTACCTGACATGTATGTTGGTACAATTATGGAGTCGACTGATGCGATTTTCCTTGAGGATATCCTTCCTATGAAGAATATACCTAGCTCATCAAATCAGGAGATGTCTAGTTCATCTAGTCAGGATTTTGGTACAAATTCTGAACCCATCACTCCAATTGAACATGTTGAAAATACTAAGGAGGATGATAATGAAATTCCGAAAAGGAGCAAGATACAGAGGACTACAAAGTTCTTTGGTGATGATTTTATTGTGTACCTCGTGGATGATACTCCCACTTCTATTTCAGAAGCTTATGCATCTCCTGATGCTGACTACTGGAAGGAAGCCGTACGTAGTGAGATGGATTCCATCTTAGCCAATGGAACATGGGAGATTATTGATCGTCCTTATGGGTGTAAACCTGTAGGATGTAAATAGGTGTTCAAGAAAAAGCTTAGGCCTGATGGTACTATTGAAAAGTACAAGGCACGACTAGTGGCTAAGGGATACACTCAAAAAGAAGGTGAAGACTTCTTTGACACTTACTCACTTGTTGCCAGATTAACCACCATTCGAGTACTACTTTCATTGGCTGACTCTCATGGTCTTATCGTTCATCAAATAGATGTTAAGACAGCTTTCCTGAATGGAGAGTTGGATTAGGAAATTAACATGGATCAGCCAGATGGCTTTGTGGTAAATGGTCAAGAAGGAAAGGTGTGCAAATTGTTGAAGTCTTTATATGGCTTAAAACAAGCCCCTAAACGGTGGCATGAGAAGTTTGAAAGAACTTTAACTGCAGCAGGCTTTGTTGTAAATGAAGCTGATAAATGTGTGCACCATCGCCATGATGGGGGTGAAGGAGTCATCCTTTGTTTGTATGTTGATGACATACTGATTTTCAGAACTGACCTTAATGCAATTAAGGAAGTGAAGGATTTCTTATCTCGTTCCTTTGAGATGAAAGATCTGGGTGTAGCTGATGTTATCCTGAACATCAAGCTATTGAGAGATGATGTTGGTGGAATTACATTGCTTCAATCCCACTATGTGGAAAAGGTCTTGAGTTGTTTCGAGTATAGCGACTGCAAGTCTTCTCCTACACTGTATGATCCTAGTGTGATGATTCAAAAGAATCAAGGAAATACTAGAGACCAACTGAGATACTCTCAAATTATTGGCTCGCTTATGTATTTAGCTAGAGCGACGAGGCCTGACATCACTTTTGCTGTGAGCAAACTCAGTCGATTTGTTTCAAATCCAGGGGATGATCACTGGCATGCCCTTGAGAGAGTTATGCGCTACCTAAAAGGCACTGCAAGCTAGGTCATTCACTATACCGGGTATCCGAGGGTACTAGAGGGTTATAGTGATTCAAATTGGATATCTGATGCTGATGAGATATAGGCCACAAGTGGATATGTATTCACACTTGGTGGTGGCGCTGCTTCTTGGAAGTCTTTTAAGCAGACCATCTTAACGAGGTCAACTATGGAAGTAGAACTCACAGCATTAGACACATGCACTGTTGAAGTAGAGTGGCTTCATGAACTCTTGATGGACTTACCTGTGGTTGAAAAACCAATACCCGCAATCCTTATGAACTGTGATAATCAAACAATGATTTTCAAAGTAAATAGTTCTAAGGATAATATGAAGTCATCAAGACATGTGAAGAGGAGACTGAAATCTGTCAGGAAAATGAGAAACTCCGGAGTTATTGCATTGGATTATATCCAAACATAAAACTTGGCAGATCCCTTCACAAAGGGTCTATCACGTAACGTGATAGAAAATGCATCAAAGGAGATGGGTATGAGACCCACAATATAAGTTTTTCACAGTGGTAAACCACTCTATGTGATCGGAGATCCTGTGAATTAGAATTGGGAGACAAGCTGCTGGTTAACTGAGAGGAAAGTATCCCTAATTTAATCACCACTCCGTGAAGATGCAATACTTTCCTATTCTGCATGGCAGGTTGATTTATCTTAATATGTTCTAAGTGGCTTAGTTTAAGCAGAGATGGTGTCCTGCATAACATCTTTTGAAGAACACACCTATATGAGTCTGACTGTTAAACGTCACAGTCTATGAGAGTTGGGTGCTCTCTAATAAACTCATGAAAGGCTATGGAGTATGATGCATAAGCTCCACCCGAGGGGAAGTCCCACGGCAGCCTAGTATTGGTCAAGGCTTTGTGTAAATCTAGAATGCAACAAACTTGCAGTTCAAGGCATAGTCCACTGTACAAGTTGCAAACTAGTGTACCATAGAGTTCTAGGTGGAAGTTCAACTTAACAGTCTCCACTAGTACCAGTATATAAACAATGTTTTGGAACCATAGGCAAATTTTTGTGTGCCTCTGGGATCTGGTGGGGGATTGTTGGAATTTTGCCTAATAAAGGCCCAACCCATTTATATTATTCAACAATTCCTGAAATCCTAGAGGCCCACTTGGCCCATTCATGCAAGGAAAGAGGTGGGACAAAGTTTAGTCCCACATTGCTAGTTGAGTGGAAGTTGGACCAGCTTATAAGGTGAGCTCTTCCACCACTTGTACGAGCTTGAGAAGACAAGACATATACACACGCGCTCCTCCTCCTCTACCGCCAGCCTCACCACGCCTCGCCTCGTCACGACGCATGTGTGCCGCGGGTAGCGGGAATGCCTCGAGCCGAGAGCTTCTCTCTCTTTAACAATCTACGTGAGTGGATGTTTAATACAAACTCAGTGGAGGCTATTTGGTTTCGGGTGATGCCTGTTTTTTTCCTCTCCGAACGCTGACTGTTTGTTTGCCTACCCGTGCCTATGAGAGTGAGAGGTCGCTCCTTTCCTCAGACACACCAACGCACACCCTTGCGCCTCCAGTTCCAGAGCATTGCGCTGCTTAGATCTTCCCCATCCCGTCTTGCGGCGTGCACCGCGAGCTGGGCCAGTAGGCCTCCAAGACCCCGCTGCTTCGAGTCCTATACGGGAGAAGGGCGATAAGGTTTTTGGGGAGCGCTACTAGCGCGACTACTGGCTTCATCACGGACTCCTTCATGGATAGCGACTGCGCCGACGTCTTCCCCAACGATGATTTCTTCCCCGACATCAACAACCTTTTCCTCGACAACATGGCTGAAGATGGTGCCAATGCTAACGCGAACACCGGCGGTTCCTTTACTGTGATGTATATCATCTTCCTCAGTCTTGTTTACCATATTCAGATTGTCTGTCATATCTTCTGGTCTTTTTCTATTATTCTGCCTGTGTTTTATCTGTCTTTCACTATGGTTAAATCTCTTGGAAAATTGCTCTTTTACTCAACATACATTTGTCTTCTTCATCTCTGGTGACACTCGGTGATCAACGGGGAAGGGGGAGGGGATCTGCTGGCAGAAGAACAACTGGCTCATGAAAAAATGACCCTTCTCCTCTCACCCCTCCCCCACCCCCGGAGGGCGACGGAGGCCTCCATCCTCCTCCTCCGGCCAACCAACCCCTCCCCCCATCTCTCGCTCGTCGCCGCCACTAGGAGGGACCGTCGGGCATGGGCCGGGTGGCGGGCTTGTTCGTCTGCGGTACCAAAGTTGGCAGGCCAGTGCATGGCGGTACCTAAGTTGCCTGAAATTACCGCGTTTCGAAAAGTTGGGCCGCCAACTACCGAGAGGGGCCATTTCTATGCAAACTCATCTCACCCTACCAAATCCAAACATGCCGTGAAACTGCCCCGTGAATTATACGGTCGGGACCCTCATGTCAGTAATATTTCCGTGACGCGAGCGCCAACGCGGCAACCACGTAGGCAAAACGAGATACTAAAGGAGCATGGTGCATTGACCAAATTCACAAATCCACTCCGTCCCTCCTTTCGCATGAACCCTAGCACCGGTGGCATCGAAATCCCTCTCCAACCAGAATAATCTCTTCGGGCATTTGACTTCCGGCGCCAAGTTGCTGCGCCTACTCGCTGCTACCGAGCTCTAATGCCGAATGCCGTGCTAGCCGTTGTGACGATCTAGCCTGCCTCTACCGCCGACGAGCTGAGCAGCACGAATGATGGCAGATCCATTTGCCGAGGAAGAAGTACTTCTGGCTAATTTAGGGTGAGCTACTCTTCTCTTTGCTATTCACACTACCTATAACTGCTACCTGGCTATTAGCATTACAGAGATATATCGAACATAGAATTGTTTGCTAGCACGACGCTGACAAACAATTCTTATCTTTTGTCTCCAATTTTATGTCAACTAGGATCTCCACTGAACCCAAATACACGGTTTTGGTGGCCATCTGCGGCTACCTCATTAAATTAGCACATGGGAAGAGCACGTGGAAACAAGCTCAGAATCTGAAGATGGAAGTAGCGCCTGTGCAGTTATGCACTATCCCTGGTTTGGTTGCTGCTATGCGTGAACTTGCTGAAATGAGGCCAGAGCTGACTGCATGGTTCAACATCGTTGATGAACGAGGCTTCAAGGTTCCTATAGCGTGTGACAGTCAGCTAATTGGGTTGATGAAACAGCATGTTAGGCTTCGCGTGGTTATGCTGGTGTGTAACATAGTGGATGAGGAAGCTCCTGCTACTGGGAGTCGCCCAGCTATTATTGGACAGGGAGGTCTAACTCGAAACCCTGCTGTTGTTGAGCAAAATGTGGTTCCTCGTTCGCGACATGCTTCTGTCAAGCAACCTCCTCGTAGGAGTCCCCGTATTGCCGTTGTGGAAAACTCTGCTTTGGAATCTGCTGGTACTGGTCGTCCCCGTCCCCGTGCCCGTGTTGCTGCGGCTACTGCTCACCCAATCCATGCCGCTGTTCAGCAAACTAAGGCTTCCGGAGGTTGCCCCGCTGTTGTTGCCAAGACCACTGCCTTGTGTGCTGCTCCTCCTCGAAACTGTCCTCAAGTTGTGCGAACCCGTGCTCTGGAATCTGCTGGTACTGGTCATCCTCGTGTTGTTGTTGATCTAGACGCTGTTGACCCAATCCCTACCGCTGTTGAGCAAACTAAGGCTTCCGGAGGCTGCCCCACTGTTGTTGTAAAGACTGATGCCTTGTCTCCTCCTCGAACCCGTGCTCGGGTTCAGCGAGCTGCTGGTCTGAAGCCAGCTCGTGATCTGGACTCTGCTAGCACTCGAAACACTGCTATTGTGAGAACTGCTCCTGATCGTTGATGTGGCATGGCAGCAGCTGATCCTATTGTGGCTGTCATTAGAAGGGGCCCTGCCTGTCCACCATGTAATGTAGCTCCCGCTGCTAAGGGACCTCGCCTTGCTCCTGGTCCTGGTACTTCCACCGAGGTTGATCCAGCTAACGATGATGCTGGTGATGGCAGCGGTGGCATTGGGGCTGGGTCTGATGGTGCCGCTCCATCTCTCGAACCTCTCGGATGTTTCTATCCTGAAGAACCTGATGATGGCAAAGTAATCGTTCGTATCAGTGTCGCGGATTATACTGCAAAACTAGATGATGGCACAGAAAAATTCTATGACGAGTTTGATGTAATCCTTGGCAGATACGACCCTGAAGTGGTAGAGTTATCTGACCTGATGGCATCGTTACGTGTGAAGGTGCTGTGGGGGTCCTCCCAGGAAGCACGTTTGTTATATTATGGTTATAGGAGCAAAAAGGCTATCGAAGTGAAAGATACCAGGGATTTAGTCGTACCGTTTATAAGGAAACATTATAGAGGTGAAGTTTACTTCCACTTGGTAGTGCTCACGGTTGGAGAGGAATTGGAACTCGACAATAGAGATGATGGACTTTTAGAAGGCATGCGACACCTGATCCATGACATCACTGGGGCTGGTGCGATTGAGGGTAGCTTCGAACAGAGGAGAGTCTTACAGAGGAGTGTCATAAAGAGGAGCAGGAAGAGCATCCCCAGAAAGGGCACCCCGAAGAAGAACGTCACCAAGGAGACCACGCCAGAGAAGAGGACGCCCAAGAGTCGCACGACAAAAGGCACCACGCCGCAGAGTGCACCCCTGAGATCCAGTCAAAATGCCACACCAAACGTTAGCAGCAAAAACGATAAGAGGGCTAGCACGGTGGTGAACACTCCCAGGAGTGGTAGCAAAGAGGCGAAGATGGTCAGCACGGAGGCTACCACACCAAGTGGGAGCAGAAAAATACTAATTTGGAGCAGAACACGCCGCTGGGGTCGGGCAATAATGCCAGCACGAAGGAGAACACACCCAATAGTAGCTGCAAAAGGGATAATTTGAAGAACAACACGCCGCAGAGGTCAGGCAATAATGCCAGCACCCTGGAGCCAACACCCGTGAGGGGAGGCAGTAAGGAGATCACACCCAAGAGTGGCAGCAAAAAGCCTAGTTCGATGGGGAATGGAACGCGGATGTCAAGCCCTACTGATACCATCAGGAAAGATTACATCGGGAAGGAGGATGTACACATGAAGAGCAAGAGGGTTCTGTACACTCAAGATGAAATTGATTCTGACTGCTGTTTGTCCACTGAAGTACCTAGGATGCGTGCAAACATAAGACCACCCCATGTGGTTGCAGCAGAACCAACCGAGTGTCTTGGAGAAAACAAAGTTGCCGGTGAGGTGGATTGGGGCAATGTTCCTGTCCATCCGGGTGGAGACGATGGTGCAGCCCCACCCATGGGAGTCAATATGATGTGTGCAGTACTAGGCATTAGAGACGATGGCGAAGATTCTGAATTAGATAAAGAAGACGGCACTGTAGAGGATCAAGAATCTGATGATGATGAAATAGACGAGGAACTTAACGATGAGGCTGGTATTCCAGTCGGTGATTTGGGTGTTGAAGTAGAAGAAATGAAACATGACCACGAGTATCCTATAATTTTGGTCGGCACCGAGTTCAGGAGCATGCATGAGTTCAGGATGTCATTCCGGCATTTTTGTATCAAGGGGGAGTTCGACGTTTATCGACTGAAGAACTCTGCCGAGAGGTATGAGGCCGTTTGCAAGTTAGCATGGATGAATGGACAGACCGAGGTACATTGTCCATGGAGGATCACAGCAAGAGCCTTACCTGCATCGACTGCAATTAGGGTATTGGGGCAATGAATGCAGCAAACCATTAGAACCCTCTCTCTCTCTTTTCACTCTATAACTACAATTGATGTGCGATATCTTTCTGGCAACTAGTCGACTCCGCTTATCTTTTAAATGAATCTGTGTTGCAGGTGAACAAAATGGGCCCTCCACACATGTGTCCGACAGGCAGCAAACTGAAATCCTCAATGGCTGATACGGAGTGGGTGGCTATGCAATCTATGTCCATACTAAAGGATAATCCTAAGGAGACCGCGAAGAATATTCAGACTAGCCTCGGTTCTAAATACAACATTGTCCTTCCGTATTACACGGATTGGAAAGGTAAAGAGAAAGCTCTGGGGGTCTTGCACGGGGATTGGACCAATAGCTTCAGGATGTTGTACAACTTCAAGGCGGAGGTACAAGCTAGGTGTCTAGGGAGTGTTGTGGAGATTGACACCAAATCAGAAAGTGGTAAAATATATTTGAAAAGATTTTTCATGGCGCTTAAACCTTGCATCCAGGGATTCAAGGACGGTTGTAGGCCGTATCTGAGTGTAGACATCACTGTCCTAACTGGAAAATGGAAAGGCTGCCTGCCATCTTCCACAGCATTTGATGGTCACAACTGGATGTTCCCAGTGGCATTCGGGCTGTTTGAAACAGAAACAGAGGAAAACTGGGTTTGGTTTATGAGGCAGCTCAGGAGATCAATAGGCCACATGGATCCATTGGCTATATCCACGGATGCATGCAAAGGTCTGACGAATGCAGTGAAGGAGGTGTTCCCGCGAGCTAAAGGTAGAGAATGCCATGCCTATATGATGCTCAACTTGTACTCACACTACGCAGACAGCGTATTTCGTTACATGTTTCCTGCTGCTAGAGTTTACAAACCTAGTAGCAGCGAATATTTCATGAGCAAGATTTTTGCCGAAGTCCCTGAACTTCCAAAGTACTTAGCCATACATCATTCACAGCTATGGAAGAGGAGTCAATTCAACCCTGACATCAAAGTTGATTACATAAACAACAACCTTGCAGAATGCCTGAATAACTGGGTGAAGGACATAAAAGTGTGCCCTGTTCATATCTTGATGGACAGCATACGTGGTATGATCATGAAGCTGTTAAATATAAGGAGAGAGATCGGTAGGAGACTTAGAGGACATATGCTACCGCCAGTTGTACAACAACTGCACAAGAGAAGCTGAGGACTTGCTCATCTTAAGGTTCTCCCGTCAACCAGCAGAAGCTGTGAGGTGGTCGATATGTCCAAGAGTGGCAAAAGGGATGTTGTGAACATCCAGCTGCGAGAATGCACCTGCTTAGAGTGGCAGCATACCGGGAAACCTTGCGACCACGCCTTGGCCTTCTTGGTGAAGAAAAGAACTCTACCACATTTGGATCAGTATTTGTCAGACTAGTACTCTATGGAAAAGTTCAGAGCTGCGTACGCTGGATCCGTCGAGCCATGTACAGACCCATCTCACTGGCCTCAAGTCCAACTGTCTTTCGAGCTTTGCCAGCCAGTTACAAAAGGGGAAGAGGAAGACCCCAGGTGAATAGGTTTAAGAATTTTCTCGAAAAGAAGGGTTCGGCTTTCTGTGCTACAAAGAAGGGCAACAATAGATTCAAGACCTGCCATCTTATAGGCCATAGAGCAGCTGGATGTCCCCTTAATGCTCCCAAACCTAGGTATGTGATGGTACATTCACACAAAAAATTGTTTATATAGTTTGTAGATATAAGGTAGTAATCCATGTACTATTTTTTTACAGGAAGCGCAAGGTAAGAAACAAGACAGCCGACTCAGTGATTTTGCTGCGGGAAGAAAACCAAAACGAGTGGAGTGATGATTGATGTCTAGGCACTTCTATTCTTCTAGACAGTTGTTAGGCCTCCAAGTGCAAAGATTTGTAGAACAGTAGCAAGTTTTCCCTTAAGTGGATTACCCAAGGTTTATCGAACTCAGGGAGGAAGTGGTCAAAGGTATCCCCTCTCAAGCAACCTTGCAATCAAGATACAAGAAGTCTCTTGTGTCCCCAACACACCCAATACACTTGTCAGGTGTATAGGTGCACTAGTTCAGCGAAGAGATAGTGAAATACAAGTGGTATCGATAATTATAAGTGGTAACAGTGATAGAAAATAGCTTGATGGCGTGAAGAGACTAAAGGCAAACTGAAATAAAGATGGAAGCAAGCAAACATGTAACAGATCTAGTAGAAAACGGTGTATCAATGCTAAGAACAAGGCCTAGGGATCATACTTTCACTAGTGAACACTCTCATATAAATATCTTCTCTTTATGATACTACTCTTAACTACTCTTTGGTTGGACACTCTAATCAACGGTAGGGCTATAACAACACACCTCAAAGTAAGACTTTCCCATCTAGATAACCCCACACTATCACCTTGAGTACTAGATGAGTCCAACAAACACCACAATTTCATAGAAACATCCAACTCCAAATATAACTCATAACAAGTATTTGTAATCTCTAGCCTAAGTGCCACCATGGTGAGCATGCTCTCACTTTCACACACATGGGGAGAGCAGAGATCTATTAAAGCACTTGAGTAGCAAGGTAGATCTACTAGATTACAAAGCTCATGACCACAACAAGATCATGCATAGATAGAGAGATGAACACATAGCTACCGGTAGAACCCTTAGCCTCGAGAGAGAACTACTCCTTCCTCATCATGGGAATCAGCAACGGTGATGGAGATGGTGGTGGAGATCGATGGAGATGGCTCCGGGGGCACTTCCCCGTCCCGGCAGGGTGCCAGAACAGAGACTTTCTGTCCCCCGAATCTCCCCTTCGGTGGCGGCGGCGCTGCGGAACTTTTCGTGGCTGGAGGCTTGATTCTCCAGGGTTTATGTCTCCGGAGGCTTCTTATAGGCCAGAGGGCAAGGTTGGTGGGCGGCCAGGAGGCCCACACCATGCCCTGGCGCGCCCTGGGGGGACCCGCGCCATGGGGTGGTGTGGCCACCCTGTGGCCCCTCTCCGACTCTCCTTCTGGCTCCGTGAGTCTTCCGAGAAAATATCAACTTTGGCTTTTGTCCGGTCCAATTCCGAGAATATTGATTTTCTGACTTTCCTGGAACCAAAAACAGCAGAAAACAGGCAACGGGCACTGTGGCATATTGTTAATAGGTTAGTCCAAGAAATCATATGAAAAGTACTCCACAGTGTGGACAAAACATAAGAAAGTAGATAAAACCAAGCATGGAACATCAAAAATTATAGATACATTTGCAATGTATCAATGATGCCTGAGAAGATTCTGGTGCTGATTGGCCTGACTTCCCTCGGCCCGTAGATGCAGGGTGCATGAAGGTAAGAAAATTGGCACCCAGGAAGAGGAAGAAGGCAGGAGATGAAGAAGCCAGTAGACGTGAAGGAAAGAGGAAGAAAGTTGGCACCCAAGCAGACAAAGAGGGCTAGCACTGTAGCAGCCTAATGATGTATTGAACTTGAACCTATATATGTAGTTCGGTTAAACTTTGGAGATGTGTGCGTTGAACTTGTCGGGCGAAACAATCTGCCTCCCGTACTCGGAGTAAAATGTATCGCGACTTTAGGATTTGATACAGCCGAGGCCACTAGTTGAATCCAAAAATGTGACTGTGCCACTACTATATGAACAATCGTGATAGCTGAGCGGTTAAATCCTCTCCAAAATCGATGGGTGTTAGTGGCACAAACATGATTTATTTATAGGCGCTTAATAAATCCCTGCTGTTGGCATTACACTTATGATAACTTTCTGGGCTGGAAAACAATTTCTTAAGCTGGCTGCTACACTCCACGAAGAAGCAACTTATTTCAGCTCCTGGACAATGACATGGCAACATAAACTGCAAATGCAACAGATAATTCCCAGATAATGAGGAAATTGTGTCCACTATCTGGCCTAATCTTGAGCCCGTCTGTCTCACCACCTCCCTGCCCCTGCCTCCCCTGCACCAGGTGAAGCTCCCGAATCTCTCGCTCCATCGCACGAATGTCCTCTTTCTTGTCCCACACAGCATCACGCAGATCCTGAACAAGCTCTCTATGAAAACCTGCCAGTGGCTTTTCGATCCACACAAACTTGTCACGGCCAGTCCCCCTCCCTTCCTGCATAGTAGATCGAAGGAAACAAAAAAAAGAATTACATTATGCTTTTCGGATCCGGGTTACCATTGTACCTAAAGTAGGAACTTACCGCTCTAATGCTGCAATTACTGATTTTTCCTACAGTATTTTTGTCGGTCCATGAAATCCATCTCGGCATTTTCTCACCGCACAAACACAGGATATCGGGGTAGTAATCGTAGGGCGCCCTCTGGTACCTAATGGGGGCACCCGCCTGACGGCGTTGAGCCGACCCTGATTCCGCCCGAGACGAACTGCACGAGCTGCGTGCCATGAGCGAGGGGAGCGAGGGCAGAGGAAAGAGGAGCCTTTGGATGTCAGGGTAATGGTGAAGCATGATTTATCCCTACTTAATAACTCGGGCAGAATCCTACTGTCCACATTTGGCTGATAGGTGGGGGACCTAGCGTGTGGACTTGACAAAAAAAACCTCGCGCCTTTGTGGTTCAAAAGCCTCTCGCGCGCATTGGACGAAATTTTTTGGCACCTTGCCCGCGTACATATCACTAGGAGGCCTTGCTCAGGAACCAGACAGGCCTGGCCCACAATCTTACTCCCTCCTAGGAACTTGTCATGGCTCGCACTAGATCCATCCACTCCACTGCTTCTGGTAGGGCTCGCCGCGGCGGATCCACCCCTAGATCCTACCGTCATAGTATCAAATGGACATGGTTTCTTGAGAGGAGAGACGACGCTACATATCCGAGCTCGACCTCTCCTACCTGTAGAAGGACTGATGCGGCGTCGAGCTCGAGCAGTAGTCGCTAGGCGTGACGGTGCTCTATCCACGCCAACCCCGTCACCTTCATCATTGTCGATTCCGATGTGGAGGACGACAGGGACGAAGCTGTGCAGAACGCTATTGTTGCCTCCTTGGCAAAGGGCAAGCCACTGGCGGGAGTGGATGTCGCTGGAAAGGGCACGGTGGTGTCACCAATCGAGGTGGACTCCGACGACAGCGGTGTGATGTGGGTTTAGATGTTGTTTAGGATGTTTGCAATTTCGGTTGTGTTTAATGCGAGTACAATTATTGTAATGGGTTTGTCGAGCTATATTGAGAAATATGTGCAATAGCAGCGTGTGAGTGCTTCCACTTTAGAAATTGTGTTTGTGCCATTTGCATGTTGCATTATCAACGTAGATTACTTGTAAACAATCCAACGAAAATCATCATATTACAACCATCAGACGGGAGTGGCAGGATGGAAGAGAAGTTGGGACAGTGGCTTCGAGGGGAAGGAAGAGGAGGGGGCGTGACACTGGCAGGTGGGCCCTCGGAACACGTGACACTGACATGCGGGTGCGGGAGCACACGGTATTGCCGGTCTGTCCAGAGCAAGCGGACTTTGCAACGTGACAACAGCAAGCTGATTGGACCAATATAATAACTCGTCGAATTATTAAGGAGTACTGAAAACTACAACTGGGGTACATTCGCACAACACGTATGCTCTAAGCACCTGAGAAGCATCGCTTAAGTCTAACAGTAACGACAACACAAGTACTACATTTCCCTGTCGGTCTTCTCGATACAAATGTAGAAATGCATCTGCCTGTTCGGTCCAGCACCAACAAGGTACTGAGATGGCACACATAGGATCGACCTTAGGTCCACATACTCCACCTCCTACGGCGTCGAGCAGCTCGACGCCTCGGCTAGCAAAAGAATGCTATCCGACGACGGGGCTGGGCGTTTTCCCACATGCGCACCATGTATACGGGCCAGGCGCACGAGACCGACCTGACGCATATGACACACACGACGGTGGGCTTGGCTCTGGTTCCCGGAACACCGGCGGTGATGGTTAGGACGAAAACAGAGGCGTCCCCCCTCCCTGGAAAATTAGGCGGCGGCGTGCTGAGTCAGTGAACGGCACCTGCTCTTGGAGAAGTTGGGCTTGCTCGTACAAGATCCTAATCACTTCGATCAAGTGCCCCTCTGCAAGGTGGACGACGAGCTCCACCGGCGGGCCGGTGTAGTTACAGCCCGGCTCCGTGCAGGAGCACGCGCCGTGCGGCCACGCGAGCTCGTGGAGCGGGAGCTCGTGGTAGGAGTAATAGCGAAAGCATCCTGGGTGGGAGCACACGAGCGGGAACGCTGCTGCGAAGTTGCGCACGAGGATCTCCAAATTCTTGGGCTGCAGCATCTGCCACATCTGAAGTTCGTCGAGAAATCGGAAAAAAAGATCAGCAGTTAGATTGGCGAATAGCAGGAATATGTAGGATAAGTTCAAAAGCTTGTAAAATGATTTCTTAGCATGAAGGTAGCGACCCGAGAATTGGCGTATGTCGTCGGCTTGCGGCTACGGTAGGATGGAAGTGAAGTGGGGAAAGTGGCTTCGAGGGGAAGAAAGAGAAGTACGGGGAGGAAAAGAAGTAACGGGGACGTGACACTGGGATATGGCCCACTGAACTCGTGAGTCATGACATTCGCAACATGCCAGTTTGTCCAGAGAAAGCATGGCCAATCATGCCGTAGAAAAGCCTACTCGAGGATTGCTCCCACGAAAACCATCCCAATCGTCCAAGCGCCCCAATCGAACGGTATGTCACAATCGTCCAACAGAACAACTGTGTTATGGCGTGCCTTCTAGAAGACTCGGTCTAATGGTGGATCCATTGGGGGGCAGTGCTAGTTTTAGTATAAGAACAAACATGCAATGACTCTAATGGATCCATATGTGATTTGTGGAAACAACACACATGCAATGACACTGGTTGATCCATGTGTGGTCTTAGTATAAGAACACACATGCAATGACTCTAGTGGTTGATCCATGTGTGGGTTGTGAAATAACACACATGCAATGACTAGTGGTTGATCCATGTGTGGTTTGTGGAAATAACACACATGCAGTGACTCTAATGGATCCATAAGTGGTTTGTGGAAAAGAACACACATGCAATGACCACTGGTTGATCCATATGTGGTTTGTGGAAAAGAGTACACATGCAATTACTCTAGTTGGTCCATAGGTGGTTTGTGGAAAGAACACACATGTAGTGACCACTGGTTGATCCATGTGTGGTTTGTGAAAAGAACACACATGCAATGCCACCGGTTGATCCATGTGTGGTTTGTGGAAAGAACACACATGTAATGACTCTAGTGCTAGTTTTAGTATAAGAACACACATGCAATGACTCTAATGGATCCATATGTGGTTTGTGAAAAGAACACACATACAATGACCACTTGTTGATCCATGTGTGGTTTGTGGAAAGAACACACATGCAATGACAGTGGTGGATCCATGTGTGGTTTGTGAAAAGAACACACATGCAATGAGTCTAGTGCGTATTTTAGTATAAGAACACACATGCAATGACTCTAGCGGGTCCACATGTGGTTTTTGAAAAGAACACACATGCAATGACACCGGTTAATCTATATGTGGTTTGTGGAACAGAACACACATGGAATGACCACTGGTTGATCCATAAGTGGTTTGTGGAAAGAACACACATGCAATGACCAATGGTGGGTCCATAAGTGGTTTGTGGAAAGAACACACATGCAATGACTCTAGTGTTGGTTTTAGTATAAGAACACACAAGCAATGACTCTAGTGGGTCCATATATGATTTGTGGAAAAAACACACATGCAATGACACTAGTTGATCCATAAGTGGTTTGTGGAAAGAACACACATGCAATTACTCTAGTGGTTGATCCATGTGTGGTTTGTGGAAAGAACACACATTCAATGACTCTAGTGGTTGATCCATGTGTGGTTTGTGGAAAGAACACACATGCAATGACTCTAATGGATCCATATGTGGTTTGTGGAAAAAACACACATGCAATGACACTGGTTGATCCATGTGTGGTTAGTGGAAAGTTCACACACATGCAATGACACTGGTTGATGCATGTGTGGTTTGTGAAAAGAACACACATGCAATGCCACTGGTTGATCCATGTGTGGTTTGTGGAAAGAACACACATGCAATGACTCTAAAGCTAGTTTTAGTATAAGAACACACATACAATGACTAGTGGGTCCATAAGTGGTTTGTGGAAAAGAACACACATGCAATGACCACTGGTTGATCCATATGTGGTTTGTGGAAAAGAACACACTTGCAATGAACACTGGTGGATCCATAAATGGTTTGTGGAAAAGAACACACATGCAATGACTCTAGTTGGTCCATATGTGATTTGTTGAAATAACACACATGCAATGACTCTAATGGATCCACAAGTGGTTTGTGGAAAAGAACACACATGCAATGACCACTGGTTGATCCATATGTGGTTGTGGAAAAGAACACACATGCAATAAATACTTGTGGATCCATGTGTTGTTTGTGGAAAAGAACACACATGCAATGAGTCTAGTGCTGGTTTAGTACAAGAACACACATGCAATGACTAGTGGGTCCACATGTGGTTGTGAAAAGAACACACATGCAATGACCACTGGTTGATCCATATGTTGTTTTTGGAAAAGAAGACACATGCAATGACTCTAATAGATCCATATGTGGTTTGTGGAAAGAACACCACATACAATGACTCTAGTGCTGGTTTTAGTAGAAGAACACACAAGCAATGACTCTAGTGGGGTCCATATGTGATTTGTGGAAAGAACACACATGCAATGAACTGATTGATCATGTGAGGGTTTGTGAAAGAACACACATGCAATGCCATTGGTTGATCTACATGTATGGTTTGTGGAAAGAACACACATGCAATGCCATTGGTTGATCCAT